>PVIY010004128.1:0-105821 GCA_004026745.1 Myrmecophaga tridactyla
TGCTTACCATGTTGGCTGAAAGAGAGAGGCCACATCTGAGCAATAAAAAAGGTTCTCTGGGGGTGACTTTTAGGTCTAATTTTAAGTAGGCTTAGCCTATCTTTCGTGGGGATAAATTTCATATGAACCCCCCGCCCCCCAAGATTGAGGCCTCAGTTAATTGATTTGGTTGTCCCCACTGCTTGCGAGAATATCAGGAATTCTCCAAATGGGGAAGTTGAATTTTTCCCCTTTCTCACCATTCCCTCAAGGAAACTTTGCAAATACTTCTTTATTCACCATTTAAATCACTCTGGGATTTATCAGGGCATCACACTGGACAAATCTACAAAATTTCATGCCCTATTCAAGGTTCTATGTACTTATGGTAATAACTGCTATTCTTGAATGTTCAACCCATCCTTCTAACTTTTTCCTTTATTTATTTATTTTTTCTTTTCTTTTCCCCTCTAACTTTTTAAAACACTTAGTTAAACAATGTCTTGAAAAGTCTTGGTCTTATTGTAATTTTAGTTTTGCAAAGTAGTGAATAGTGACTACTATGCAATAATTCATAGTTAACTATATTTATTTAGAAGCGTTTTCTGTGCTATTTTGGGTAAAAAGTGGAGCTTGTTCTCTACAGATAAATATTGTAAAATGTTTTCTTGTATTGTCTCAATTAATTAAATTGTTTTCCCATTTAATAGCCAAGGCTAACATATTCCTATATTTGCTTTCTTTATCTAGCCGCATATCTTTATATCTATGTCTCTATGTATCTATAGCTATATAGATGTGTGTGTATTTTGTTGAACTATTTGAATATAAGTTGTAGAGATTATGACACGTCACCACTTCACCACTAAATACTTCAGCATGAATTATCCAAGACTAAAGGTAATAGCTACAATACTATTATCATGCCTGTCTTATTTTTCGGGGGTTCCTACGATAAATACCATACACTGGGTTGGCTTGAACAACTGAAATGTATTGCCTCATGGTTTTGGGAGCTAGAGGTTGAACATCAAGGTATTGGCAGGGTTTTCTTTCTCCTGGAGTCCATAGCATTTCAGCAGTCATATTTGAGGGAGGATTGTCCTTGTGCCTGCTCCTCAGATTTCCACTGACTCTCGACTCTTACTGACTTCCTTTGCTTATAAGGTCTCTAGTCACATTGCTCAAGGGCCATCCTGATTCAGTTAGTCTTCATCTACAGAGGGTTTTTGCAGATCCAATTCACAGATAAGTCTACAGCTTATTTAATGATAACATTCTCAAAGTTCCTCTTTACAGATGGGTTTGCACACCTCCAAGAATGTAGATTCAGACTTGAACATGTTTTTTGTGGGCTACCTGATTCAATTTCCAACAGTCTTCCCTCTAGATCCCCAAAAGGCATGTTCTTCCCACATGCAAAATTCATTCATTCTGTTCTAATATTCCAAAAGCCTTAAGCCATTTCAGCAACAGCTCTAAATCCAAAATACCATCAGAATTTGCTTTGGGTGTGGTCTATCTTGGGGTGATTTGTCTTCTGTCTCCTCTTCTTGCTCTTAGTCTTATGTCCAAATTTCTATTTCTTAAAGGACTTCAGTCATATTGGATTAGGCCCACCCTGATTCAGTTTGCCTTAACATCCTGTTTACAAATGAGTGCACACCCACAGGGGGGTCAGCCTTAAACGTGACTCTGTGGGGGACATGATTCAGTCTACCACAAGGGCAATAAGGATGAGCAAGCACTGGAAATTTAAATTGTAGGAAATACAGTAGAAGAAAAGGGAATCATTTAACTTGAAAAAGACAAGACCTGGAGGTGATGGTAGCAATGTTAAGGAAAACATGGTGATGGCCATCAAATGTGTTTGGATAACTCTAGAGGACAGAACTTGGATCGAGGGGTGGTTGTTAACAGGAAACAAATTTATGTTAAAGGGATTTTTTTTTTCTTCCTAATAGCAAGGCTGCTTATAAATGGCTTTCTTTTGGTGTGGTGTGCTCCCCATAATTGGAAGAATTCAGGAATCACAGTAGTACAACAATGTGAATGTAATTAACACCACTGAATTATGTATTTGAATGTGGTTAAAGGAGAAATTTTAGTTTGTATATATGCTACTGTATTAGCTAGGGTTCTCTAGAGAAACAATCAGCAAAAGATATCTATAGATATAAAATTTATAAAAGTGTCTCACGTAACCGTGGGGATGTAGACTCCAAGGTCTGTAGAGCAGGCTGCAAGCTGGTAACTCTGATGAAGTTCCTCAACAAACTCTCAGGAGAGGGTGGCTGGACAACCATGGGGACGGAAGAGCCCAAGTCTGTAGGGCAGGCTGTGAAGCTGGTAACTCCAGTGAAGGGTCTGGATGAACTCCACAGGAGAGGCTCACTGGCTGAAGCAGGAAAAGTGACTGTCTCTTCTGAATCCTCCTTAAAAATCTTTCACTGATTAGATTAAGCATCACTCATTGCAGAGTACACTCCCCTTGGCTGATTACAAATGCAGTCAGATGTGAATGCAGCTCATGTAATTGTGATTTAAGTCAACGAAATGTCTTCATAGCAACAGACAGGCCAGCGCTTGCCTGACCAGATGACTGGGAACCACCACCCGGCCAAGTTGACACATGAACCTGACCATGACAGCTTCTATGACAAAAACTTAAAAAAAACCCTGTAAGACTGTACAATGTAAGCAGTGAACCCTAATGTAAACTATGGACAATAGTTAATAGTATAATTATAATGCTATTGTTTCATCAATTGTAACAAAGGTTTGAGACTAGTGCAAGGTGTTAATAATAAGGAAAACTGTGGAGAGGGGTTATATCACTGTGTGATGTAAGTGAATTCTGTATTTTCTGAATGATTTTTCTGTATATCTACAACTTCTCTAATTAAAAAAAATTAAATAAAAAAAGAATTGCTGTAGCAACAATAGCAAACAAATAGCTATTCAATGCTACTATGTGTCAAGCACAGATTTAGGTGTACAAAAAAAAGACATAATCTTCACTTTTGAGGGCTTATTATTTAGTAAAATGATAAGAATAATTAAATCTTATTTGTTTCTGAGAGCAGTATGTATGAGGAGAAGAGTGACCTAGGAGACTTTGTCTTTGAGTTCAACATTGAAAATAGATATGTATTTGCCCAGTGGACTGGGAGTGGGAATGAGGAGAGGTTGAGAAGAATGAAAGTGGTCATGTGACTTCCATAAAACACATTGTAGAAAGACTCACCATTTGACAATTGGTGGCTATATAACCTCTGGGGCCTGTTTTAACTCGACAGCCCTACCAAGTGATTGCTTTGTCAAAAGCAACAACTGCAAAGCTTTATAGAGATGTCTAACATTATATTCTTTTTAAAAAATTTGCCTTGGGTTGAACAGAAATTGCCATTTCTATTAATATTGCCTGTACAAAAAGTGATGGTGATAGGATCATTAAAACTCCTTGGGAAAATGCCTGTTGACATTAATGAGCGCTTGTTTGAAAGTGAAGACAGATTCCTCTCCAATACTCTTTTCTCCCCCAGGTGCCTCTGCATATCCTATAGTTAACTACATTCACTGTTCTCTATTCTGTGTGGCGAGATGTGTTACAAAGAGGGTTACTCACATCTTCTGTCTTGCTTTGTGCCCAGACACACTAATCTTTTTGTTAGGCTGTGGTTGGTCACCTCAGACCAAACCCTATGAAACCTCTGGGGTAGAGTGGCTTGAGATGAACTTTTTGTGATAGACAGCCATCAGTTCAAAGCCTGTTTAGTGTCCGTGTTAAAGGAAACTATAGTGTCCGTGAGTAGAGGCCCATAGGGGGTCCTTTTTCAGGTCAAAAGGACAGATGGTTTTCCCCACTTGAGATCATACACAATGCACAATAGAACCAATGCTTGCTTTCCCACCGTGCTATGTACGCGCCTTCATGGTGAGAACCTGCAGTTTTTATAGACCCAAGCCGGAGACATTTACTTGCTGCTACTGTTCTTTTCAGCTGTGTTGTTGGTAGGCCGAGACTGCCTTTTTGTAGAGTGACAAAAAGGGATTTTAGTAAAACGTGGGCTTCATAAAGAAGGCCATTGTGGGTACATGTACTTCTGTGTAAAAATTAATTTTGAATTTTAACCACAGTCAAAGGGAAGTTCAACAACCAGTAGCTCTGGGTCTCAATTATTTGTGGTAAGTTGTAGTCAGTGGTTTTTACTGTGCTAACACATGCTGAAAATTGTCATACGGAAAGTTAATCACATGTGTGCTGTAAAAGAAGATGCATAGTGTCTAGAATATTTCTAGACAATTCGTGTTTGACCGTATGTCTGTACTAAGTTTCTTAACTGTTCTTATACCAGTTTACTTATTGAATTTAGTAGTTATTTTTGCTTATATATAAAATATGGTTTTTTCATTAATATTTTCATCTTAAATATTTAGCTTTTACTTTATAAAGAAAATGATAGTTTTCTATGTTTCTCTAAATTTTTAGATTGTTTGAACAAAAATTAATTAGCAAAAACAATTTTTAGCATTTTAAGTGACTGCTTCTTTCCCCTAGGATATTTTGGCATATTTCCTGTGCATTCAACAATGTTAATACAAAATAAATTAGCACTTACTATGCATTCATTTTATGAAAGACAATAATCTGCTCTCCATAGTTTTCAAGTATTCAGTGGAAGTGGTTTCTCACTCTGTAAATGAATCTGAAGCTAAAAAGAGTAGCTATTGATTCATTAGAATCTTATTAGAGAATGTAGTTTTCTTTTCATCTCTTTTTTGATACATCCAGTGCATATGACTTGCAAATTTGAGATGAAAGTGAACTTTGCATGGCAAATTAGGGTGTCTTTAATTAGAGA
The DNA here is from genome assembly GCA_004026745.1 of Myrmecophaga tridactyla. Taxonomy (NCBI): domain Eukaryota; kingdom Metazoa; phylum Chordata; class Mammalia; order Pilosa; family Myrmecophagidae; genus Myrmecophaga; species Myrmecophaga tridactyla. The sequence continues at coordinate 4,845 of PVIY010004128.1, forward strand.
ATCCGAAATCTGAATTTAGATTATCTGATCTTTTAAAATAAAAAAAGATAAATAGAACATTTCATTGACAGGAAAATAAAATATGCTTTGAAAATTTGTGATGGTGCAATGCATATGCAAACAACATAACATAATACATAATGGATTTAGAGTGAGTGGTACTGACAGTAAGTGCTGTGTATTCAGAGGAAAGAGGATTCAGGTCTGTGTATCAGGTGATAGTGCTTTTTTTGCTTTATAAATAGTAATTGTTTTCTTTTAAAGATTGCTTGTGCTTATTTTAGTATTGTTTTTCCAGTTTAGAATTGATCTCACATTAATGAACTCATTTGATCTGTTTAACAATCTGGACATCAGATATGACACGTATTATTCTCACAATTTGCCTGTAAGAAGACTGAGACCAGAGATTTATACCACTTATCCAGGATGGAGATGCCATCCTTTTCTTTTTCTATGTATAAGGATACATTCTCTGCTGATGCACACAGTGCTATCCTTAAGATAAACTTAGGAAGGTAGGCTTACTACTTTTTATAATATTAAAAACCATTGGGTCAAACAAACATAATGGCTTTCAACCAACTAATTATATGTATTCAGAAGTAAAAATCTTATGAGAATGTATTGTTTTTGACAATATGACATTTTATCATCTTCTGGCAAGCAACAAATGTAAAGGTTACATTAATTTTCAGTATATTGATGATTATTCAACAGCCTGATTTGCTGATGTAGTTCAGTGCCAACTTGTCCTTCCATAGGACTGCAAAGTCTCTGTGTTGTACTAGGCTAACTAATATTTTCAGTTACTAGCATCTCGTTTTGTAACAATTTGGGGATTTCTTACATGATTAATTTTTAGTTAAAAAGTCTCACTACCTTTTATAGAAGACTCCTCCTTAGTAATTCAGACAGTTACTATAATCTTTGCATGTATAAATTGAGAAGCTGGTAAGCATGAGGTATTTCAGTGGGCCTGTGGATATAGGGGTGTGCTGGTTTGAAAGGAAGTATGCCCCCTAAGAAAAACCATGTTTTGATATAAATCCCATTTCTTAAAGGTAGAATAATCCCTATTCAATACTGTATATTTGAAACTGTAATGAGATCATCTCCCTGGTTGATGTGATTTAGTCAAGAATGGTTGTTAAACTGGATTAGGGGATGACATGTCTCCACCCATTTGAGTTGGTCTTGATTGGTTTACTGGAGTCCTATAAAAGAGGAAGCATTTTGGAGAAAGAGATTCAGAGAGAGCAATACGATGAAGCAGAGAGTCCACCAGCCAGTGACCTTTGGAGATGAAGAAGGAGGACGCCTCCCGGGGAGCTTCGTGGGGCCAGAAGCCAGGAGAGAAAGCTAGAAGATGACGCTGTATTCGCCATGTGCCCTTCCAGCCAAGAGAGAAGCCCTGACTGTGTTCGCCATGTGCCTTCTCACTTGAGAGAGAAACCCTGAACTTCATCGGCCTTCTTGAACCAAGGTATCTTTCCCTGGATGCCTTTGATCGGACATTTCTATAGACTTGTTTTAATTGGGACATTTTCTCGGCCTTAGAACTGTAAACTAGCAACTTATTAAATTTCCCCTTTTAAAAGCCGTTTCGTTTCTGGTATATTGCATTCCAGCAGCTAGCAAACTAGAACAAGGGGCAATGAAGGAAGTCATCCTACATGTGGCATCTGATCTTTCATCTCCTTTGTCAGACATTCCCGCCTCCCCCAGTTTATTCTTCATGGTGTCCATATTGGGATGTTCCTAGAATACAAATCTTATATCACCTTAAAAATTTGCATTGGCTCCAGCCCGGATTGTTCCCAACCTACCATTTCAGTCCCACCTGACACAGTGCTTAGTACCCACAGGAAGCTTTCCCTCCCTTAGAAATGCTCTGTCCTGCTTTCTGCGTTTGTCTGGACCCCTCTGCCTGGAAGGCTCTCCACTCTCCTTCCCTGTCTGGTAAATGTCTGCCCATCCTTTAAAACCCTTCCAGATGTCAGTTCAGATGATAAGCCTTCCTCAACCTGTAGGCAAAGTTAGAGAAGCTTGCTGTAGTGCTCTGAAAGCAATATCACTTTACATCTCAATTACTTTTTTTCTGGGCCTGTGTAGCCTAGCATGGTGATTAGCCCATAGGATGTGCTCAATAGCTCTTTGATGGAAAACTTCTGCTTTCAAAGAGCTTTATGAAGAAGTTGTGAAACCAACACGAAATGTCAGCAAACATATTTCAAAGTAGATTATATGGCTAGTCATAGATAAGGCTCTCATAATTGCCTGTTTCTATGCCCCTTAAATAATGGAGTTGTATTAAATAATTTCCAGTGCTTATTCTGGCTTATCATCTGAACTGATTGTAATTGTAATGGCAATAAAAATTTGGTATATTTTAATAATGGTATGTGGTAAATGGTAGTTTGTTTGTACATTGTTGTATGCATTAATCAAAAACTTTATCTCCACTCCTTGATTCTTCTTTATTTTTTGAAAAAAATTTTTCTTGATTAGAGAAGTTGTGGGTTTATAGAACATTCATGCACAAAATGTAGGATTCCTATATACCACCTCACCACCAACACCTTGCATTGGTGGGGAACATTTATTACTGTCCCTGGCTCAGCTTAGGATTCACCTTTGGTGTAGAGCAGTTCTATGGATTTTTTAGAGAATTTTTATTCTTTAACCATATATATGATCTAATATTTATCCTTTTAATCACATTCAGATGTAAATTTCAGTGCTGTTAATTGTATTCACAAGTTTGTACCATCACCAACATCTTTTGATTCTTGACTCTCTTTTACAAAAATTTACTTAAGTACATTGCATGCCAAGTTGAATGATAGTTTCCTGAAAACGGTGTTTACAATGAAAATATTGTTAGAATTCAAGAGGATTTGAACCTTTTTTCTGCCAGTTCTTTGAAAAATTTTAGCTCAAATATTGTAAAAGTTATGGACTTTCTTCCAGGTTCTCAATCCCCATCTTAATATTTGAAATAGAAAGGAAATCATCAGAATGAAAAATAACTATGGTTTCCAGGGTTAAAGTTTTTTTTAATATAAACCATTCCCTTGAAAGATGCTGCTCAAATTTCTCTTCTGCATAGTGCATAGTATATAACTGGCACTCAGTAATATTTAATATAATGAATTACAGAGGCTGAGAAAAGTTAGGCCTCCAAAGAGCAAATCCAAGATGGTAGATGGGATTTTCACATTATTGGGAAGACAAGGTAAAAGTTGACATAGTTGGTCTGCTGGGAGTGATTCTTCACATAAGTGAAAGTGCTGTATTTATCTAATTTATTTTATCGAGGGAAAGACTATTCTCTTTAATAGCCACTTATTTAAGGTTGAAGAAAAAAGATGGCCAGAAGAAATAATATACTTTCCAGCTAGGAAAAGTAGAATTTAGTATGCTATAAACTGTGACATTTTCTCTTCCAACTTCCTTGAAAAGCCAATATAAGTTTATTTGCCCTCATTTAAATGTACATTTTAGTTTTTGCTTTTCTGTGTTAATGGGCATTTTGCATATAAGTATTTTTGAATAAAAATAGTAATGAAATTTATTTATATTTAATGTATTTACTTATTAAATAATAAATAAATATATTTATATTTAAATAAATTATGAATTTATATTTAGACAAATTATAAATAAATTTATTTATATTTAATGAATATATTTAAATAATAAATATAATGATAAATGAAAATAGCACTATATTCTAAATTGGCACAAAAAAGAATTTCTGTAATTTTCCACTGGGGCAGCAATGATGTAGCAATGATAAACTTTTATTTAAAAGAGCTCAGGCTTTGAAACCTGCTCCTGGTTCTGGTTCAGCTACTTACTAACTGGGTTTTAGCAAGACATTTAAATCTTTGGAGACTCAGTTTCTTCATCCATAAAATAGGAAAATTAATATCAACCTGGCACTGGTTGTTTTAAGTATTAGAAATAATGTATAACTGACATAACACTGGCACATAGGTAGGTATTTAATAAATGGAATAATGATTAACATTATATAATTATGGTCTTTAGATTATATAATTTTTGCTGAAAAATTTATTTTCCATAGATTTTTAGTGCCTAACATGGTACCTGACACATAGTAAAGTTACAGTAAATACTTACTGAGTAAATCAGCTAGTGTAATTTTGTGCAAAGAGAGCCTGGTCACATATACCATTAGTGTCACATGGTATACATGTGAAATAGGGATACTTGAGGAAAAACTTGCCAGTGGAGAAGTTAGCCAAGTGTGCAGAACTCCCTGAGCTGTCCTAATTCACAGGGAGTAGTAGTGGACTACATCTTCCATGGTAAGTCCCCAGAGGAGGGACCGCCATGCTTTATATATTTGTATGGGTTGAAAGGCTATGACAGCGAAGCACCCTTGAAAGAGGGAACCAAGGAAAGCCTCCTGACTTGGGAAGTGGTTTTGTTAGAAACAGTAGCCTTTGGAGCTTAGAGGCTGGTCAGCTTGTCTTTTTGTTGAGCCACCTCCCTGTGGGGGACCAGGTCTTTGCCAAGCCTCAGGACATCTGGACTTGTCTGCCTTCAATAGAGGATGTGATCCTTTCGAGCAATTACCCTTTATGGTTCATATATACTAGGTTATCATGGACTGGCCTGAAATCTTTTTCCGTTTCATAAGTGACATTATATTTGTGCATGTCTTTGGTTCCATACATTTTATTTTAGAATATTATGTTATTTTTGAATGGGCTACACAGGTTCATTATGCTAAGATTAAAAAATGCAAAAGAAGAAGTCTTTCTCCCACCCACCCCTATGCCAAACTGCTCATCTACGCAGAGGAAATAACAGCATTTCTTGTGTATTTCTATTTCTTGTGTGTCTTTCCAGACAAAGTCTATACATACAAGTGTTTATGTTCCACATGCTTTATAAAACTTGGACACTGGTCATCTCTCTTCTGACCTTACAACAGCAATAATTAGCAACATAAAATATCTCCAGCACTGTGAATAAATGGCATAATTCCCTCCTTATTACAGCCTCATTAAAAGAAAATAAAACACAGCAAAAGGAAACCCTTGAAATTATTGCAGACATTCTTTAGACACCCAAATCTCTGAATGCATATGCCATTACCTGGAGAAAATAATCGTGCTTTGTTAAAACAATGTTCTCTTTGTAATATTTAGCAGATATTAACTCATTTCTTTAGAAAAGCATTCTAAAATGAGTTTTCAATTACAGTGAAGATTTACTTGCAGTCAGAATTTATGGTAAACTAAGTTCAACATTTTCTAAAGTTTTAGATTTCTCTCCCAAATAATTTCTACCAAAATGAAAATTTTTGCTTACTAATGAGATAATCTTGATGAACACATAAGTAAGAAAGAAAATAAAAGCTAAATTGTAAACTCAGATGAAGTCTGGTTGATTAAAGCTCCACTAGGCTGTTTTACACTGTGTTATTCATAAACAGAATCCTTACTGACTAAAGAAAAAAAATGAAGGTTTAAAACTTCTTGTTTGATTATCATACTCAAAATTTACAATGGAATTTAGTTTAGTTTGATCAGGGACACTGAACATTTTTTTTAGTTGGGATAGTTCCTAGATTCTTTGATTTTTTTTTCCTGTTTAAATTCTTGGATACTTACAAATAGAGTTGAATAGAAAAGAAAACTTAATGTTTTGAATATGAAGCATTTTTTAATTATGAGTTTAGAAAACTTTTATTTAAATAACAGGTAAATATGGGATTTAAATTGATTTATTGGACCTTCTTGTATTGACAGTTATAGGAATGAGAATTTGCTCTTGTATTTGTCAGCAGTAGTTTCTGACAGTATTTTTAGAAAGGTGACTACATTTTAATTTTTAGCAAACCTACAAAAAAAAAAAAACCCTGTAGACTTTTCCCCATCTGGTTTCAAGAGCTGTAGCTCAGCATTTGCGTTCATTAGCTTCTCTACCATGTGATTTTGGATGCTCTCAGATTCACGTGATGCAGTTCATCTAATTAAGACAAAAGGCAGAATAAGCTTGGTGTGCAAAAGTGAAGGTTCTTGTAGGACTCTCAAAAAGCTGACAGCATGAAAGTTATGGGTTGAGTTTATAACTGTAATTGCTAGTTGGTTTCGCTTGAAGGAAACATGTAATCTAATTGTATGGAAAAAATTTTATCCATATTTTTTGGACTTTTTTTCTATTCTTTCTTTCTAAAATGAATACTTTTTTAGATGACAGTACTGGATGCAACCATTTCAAATTGAGGCTGTCAGGCTGACTGGTTAGGAGGCAACCATTTATTTATGAAAACCAGTCTTAGGTTATTAGCACATTCTCATTACTGCATAAGTCTTGTTAGTACTCTAGTACATTTTCTCCTGTCCCTCATATCTTGTGTTTTATAAGTTTAGTGCTAACAATTTAACTAATCTATAAAATATATTTCAGGGGCAATGGGGCTTTTTAAGATGCCTGAAGTTACATTGCTTAAGGTATAATTGCTTAAAGTATAAGCTTGATACTATATTCTTTCTTCAAACCACATGAGGATTTCTGGAGGCTACTCAAGCTTTACTTCATTATTGCTAGAGAAATTTTAGCTTGTCTGCTTTCACAGGTGCTCATACATAGTCTTCCAGGCAAATAATAAAAATAATAGCTGACATTCATTATACCAAGGGCCAAGCACTATTTTAAGTAATTTTCATGTATTGTCTCAGTTAATCCTTACAGTAACTTATTATCCTAATTTTGTAGGTGGGATAAATGAGCCCCAAAGAGGTTAAGTAAGTTTCAATTATCATGTAACTTTAAGTGGTGAAGGTTAGCTCTGACTTGTTCCACAGTCCAAGCTTTTAGGGCTTAACATGTATTGCTCCTGAAGAGACGACCATATTAAAAAAAAAGTTGGAGCGAAGGGAATGTTTGGAGGTACTATTGGCAGCAGGGAGGATGGGTAGGGAGTAGAAAAATATCTGCGAGGAGAGAAGGGCTATGACAAAGCTTTAGAATAATATTAAGGAAACCAGGAAAAGAAACTGTTTTCACTGATATGACTTGACTTCTGTTTCTGGTGTTATAAAATGTATTCCAGTACAACTTGTTGCACTATTAAATTCTTTTTTTTTTTCTTTTAGGGTTGGGTTTCTGAATACTTATCCTCTTACTGTTGCCTGTTTTCATAGCCATTTAGTTGGTAGATAATTTTAAAAAGCAGATTTACTCTATGGGTAATATTTAGGAAGGTCTAGTGGGATATATGGTACCACAGGGCCAAAACGGTGGCTGTTCTAGAGAAGAATCCTGAGCAATGGTATTCTTAAATTTTATACTTTTAATTCTTTGTATCTTTCAAATGATGTAAAAGTACAGAGACATCCTATTTTTGTTTATTAAATCCTGTGTTAACCCATCAAGAAATGCATGCAAGAATAGTCTTTCTATGAAATAAGGAAAATTTCATAATTAATTGAAAAGGAATATTAAAGAGAAAGCATAGTCAATTTGTTTAAAAAAAAAAAAGCAGAGCTGTTTAAACTGTCCTTTGGCCTTCAGCTCAGAGTATTTATTTCAGAAATGACTATTAGTCCAAGATGTTAGTCCATACTGAATACCTTGCAGTGTTTTAGTTCTCTAACTTCAATATATAGGTTAATACATTAGACTAGGGGAGTTGAACTGTTATAGCTTATGGTTTGCCTGAAAACTTAAGGATTTTCTAATTAAATACTGGATGATCAGTGACTTTGTTGAGCTTACTAAATCATGAGCTTTTCTGTCTTAGTGACATGGCTAAAATTGGAAATGTCAAAAATGCCTGAATAAAAGCATGATTCATAGTCTTGGACCTGAATTTAATTTTAATTTTCTTTTTATTAAAAAAGAAATTATAAATAGATTAATTAGAAATTCTGGTGTTCACATATTTAATTTTAGCAATTCTTTGTTTCCAAGTTGCAAAACACTTTCATTGCCAAATGTGATAAGCAGTGCCTATAATATAATAAAATTAATTAATTACCCAACATCAGAGGCAGAGCTACATGATTGAAAATTACTGAAGCTAGAATTCATTAATCTAAATGAGGTGGGATTGCTGACGATGTTTGTGAACCTGGTGGTGCCAGTAATACCATACGTTGCTGGATTTCATTTGAAATCTTAGAGGGATTTGATCAGTAGGTCTGATCTCTAGTCGAGACTTCAAACTCAAACTGAATTTATCATTTCCACTTCCCTTACCTAATCTGCCCCTCCACTTTTGCTCCTCTCTGTGAATAATGGTCATTGTCCAAGTCAGACACTTAGGAATTATCTTTGACTTCCCTTGCATGCCCTACAATTTTTCATTCACCAAGTCCTATCTGTTCTCCTGCTAAATAATGCTAGTCTTTCCACTTCTCTGTGCTCCTCCTGCCCACCAATATCTCTTTCTTGGGTTACGCTAACAGCCTTCTGACTGATTTCCACTACTCCACTTTCGTTCTTCTCTAGTCTATTCTACACACCATAGGCAGAGTGCTCTTTCTAAAATGCCGATCTGTTAAATCCTGATTGAAGCCCAAACATTAGCATTTTTAAAAAAATTTATTTATTAATTAAAAAAAAATCAAGAACAAACAAAAACTTTAATGTATCATTCCGTTCTACATATATAATCAGCAATTCTTAATATCATCACATAGTTGCATATTCATCATTTCTTAGAACATTTGCATCAATTCAGAAAAAGAAATAAAAAGGCAACTGAAAAAGAAATAAAACAGTAACAGGAAAAAAAAAGATTATACATACCATACCCCTTACCCCTTGCTTTCATTTATCACTAGCATTTCAAACTAAATTTATTTTAACATTTGTTCCCCCTATTCCTTATTTTTATTCCATAGGTTCTACTCCTCTGTTGACATGGTAGATAAAAGGAGCATAGACACAAGGTTTTCACAATCACACAGTCACATTGTGAAAGCTAAATCATTATTCAATCATCATCAAGAAACATGGCTACTGGAACACAGCTCTACACTTTCAGGCAGTTCCCTCCAGCCTCTCCACTACATCTTGAATAACAAGGTGATATCTACTTAATGCATAAGAGTAACCTCCAGGATAACTTCTCGACTCTGTTTGGAATCTCTCAGCCATTGACATTTTGTCTCATTTCACTCTTTCCCCTTTTGGTCGAGAAGGTTTTCTCAACCCCTTGATGCTGAGTCTCAGCTCATTCCAGGATTTCTGTCCCACATTGCCAGGAAGGTCCACACCCCTGGGAGTCATGTCCCATGTAGACAGGGGGAGGGTGGTGAGTTTGCTTGTTGCATTGGCTGGAGAGAGAGGCCACATCTGAGCAACAAAAGAGGCTCTCTTGGGGGTGACTCTTAGGCCTAAATTTTAAGTAGACTTGACCTATCCTTTTCAGGGTTAAGTTTCATATGACCAAACCCCAAGACTGGGTGTTCAGCCTATAGCTTTGGTTGTCCACACTGCTTGTGAGAATATCAAGAATTCAACTTGGGGGAGTTGAATTTCTCCCTGTTCTCACCATTCCCCGAAGGGGATTTTGCAAATACTTTTCCACTCACTGATCAAATCACTCTGGGATTCATCGGGGCATCACTCTGGACAAACCAACAAAATCTCATGTCCTTCCTAAAATTCCAAGTACTTATGGTGTTCAAGCAAGCTATCAACATAAGTTACATTAGGAGATGCACTATTCAAAATATAAATTTTGTACCAAATAAATATTTTTTTTGCTTTAGTCTCACACATAAGTTGAAATTTTAAAATATTAATTACCATCTATTTTCAGCACCCTGCAGTAATGACATTCCTTTGTTCTTCCTCATACACAAACATTTTTTAAATTTGTACATTTAATCACTATCATTATACACTCTAGGCATTCCTAGATTACATCTCAATCTTTATTGTCTATCTTTCTTTCTGATTTCACTTATGCCCCAGCCCTCCTCCCTCTATCATTCTCACATTCAGCTTCAGAATGTGGCTGACATTTTTGATGGGGCCTCTGTCAGCCAGCCCCACTTCATTTCTCCCCCCTCTTTGTTGCCCATTAGCCCTATTACACTATTTTGTCTTCTCTCTTGCCATGCTGTTTTTCACCTCTGGGCCGCCACCCATAATGCCCCTGTCATGGAATACTTTACACCATCCACAGCCTGCAGTTCTCTCCTTAAACTTCTCTTCCTTCTTAAAGCCTTCTTTGACTTCGCTCCTCTTTTACTCATCAGAGTAGTGGATTATGTTCTGCTGTGTGCTTTCATAGAAGTCTGGATTCCATAGAATTCAATACTTTTATTTTTAGGGACACTTAAAATCCTTTATTGTTATTTCTTGTTGAATGGTTTTTTCCATTAGACTGTAAGGGACATAGAGGAAGAGACCCTTCTCTCACTCACCATTGTATACCAAGCGGTTCTCGGGGTGCCTGGCACATTGTAGATATTTAGTAAATACATATATCAAGAATGAATGATTGGCTACATGATTTCTTTCTTTTTTTTTTTTGGTAAAAAGGAAGAAGAAAATATATAAAATATATGTTGTCGAGTACACAGGGCTCAGGGACAGAAAGTGAGGCAGGTATGTAATATAAAATCTTGGAGACAGAGAGGGCTTTGCTTTTAACAATGTTTAGATTATCAATCTGTCCACCACTTTATAACAACTTCCAGTAGAACAGAGTTGTAGTTTTCCATAATAATGGGTTGTAGGAACCAACAAAATTTAAGTTAAATTATGTAGTCTTTTCTAATATCTAATTTAAACTTCTTTATGCTGCTATAATATAAACTCATTTCTGATCTTCCTTAGGTAAAATGAAAAGCCATATATGCTTATGTTATTACCAGGTTCTTCCTGTTTTCCTCTAACATCCAAAGCTTTTTTTTTCTTTTCCTCCTTTCATTCTTATCTTCTAGTCTTTTAATTACTTTTTATTGGTGGTATTTGAACCTTTCTGAGCATGCCACCTGTTAAGTCATAAATTGAGATAATCAAAACCTAATTAGTCCTGAGTACAGTGAAAGGAGTACTATTCTTTAAAGGCTCATTATTGTTTTTTTTTTTAATATAGCTCCAGTAACTCTTCAGTATGATATATAGCTATGAAAGTAAGAATTTGCCATTTAAAAAATTATTGCCTCTATTCTGAAAGGTTTTGATAGACAAATTGCTAGAAAATTGTTCCTTCTAATGAAATACTTTTGTGTATAATGAGATTAAAATTTCCCTGTGTAAGCCTGTTTTGTTTTGTTTGAATTAGGACTAATTATGACCCTTTTATTAAAGAAACTCTTAAGAAAAAAATATACCTTTGCGAAATAGATGACATTCTTTTTTTGAAAATAAAAACTTTTGTTGATGAAACTTCAAGCCTAAGATGGTTATAAATATCTAGTATGATGGTAATTCTAATAATTTATTTTATTTAATACGTAAACGATTGTATCAAGGGGAGTTTAAAAACCTGCATTGTATCATGCATTTAGGAATATAGTAGGTAAATGTTTGGGAGGATAAGGAAATATTCTGAAAATGTAAGATAAAAAATCATGATCACTCTGGCCCATAAAGGCATGTTCTCTTACTACTTGTTCTCACATTGATCAAAAGTGCCCTGTTTTAGGGGGGAAAAAAGGAAAAAAAGTAAAGAAGTGAGTTACATGGGTGTTTTAAATTACTGTATATCAAGGTAGTAGATGACTACACATTTTAAAAAACTTTTTATTGTATAGTATAACATATATACAAAGCAAAGAAATACAAAAGCAATAATTTTCAAAGTACTTTTCAACAAGTAGTTACAGGACAGATTCCAGAGTGTTTTATGATCCTCATAGATTTTTCCTTCTAGCTGCTCCAGAATATAGGAGGCTAGAAGGCTTAAAATTTTTTTATCATTACAATCGACTTTTCTTTCCTTCTCTTTTTTTTGTGAAAAATAACATGTATACAATAAAGCAATAAATTTCAAAGCATAGCACCATAATTAGTTGTAGAACATATTTCAAAGTTTGACATGGGTTATAATTCCACAATTTTAGGTTTTCACTTCTAGCTGTTCTAAAGATACTGGAGACTAAAAAAGGTACCAATTTAATGATTCAGCATCCATATTCATTTGTTAAATCCTGTCTTTACTGTATAACTCCACCATCACCTTTGATCTTTCCATCCCTCTCTTTAGGGGTGTTCGGGCTATGCCTTTCTAACTTTTTCATATTGGAATGGTCTGTCACTAATATGGGGTAGGGAGATGGAACTAGCTGATGTTCTGGGGAGGCTGGTCCCTCTAGATTTCAGGACTTATCTGCATCAGGGACCCATCTGGAGGTTATAGGTTTCTGGAAAACTACTCTAGTGCTGGAACCCTTGTGGAATTTTATATGTTGCCCTAGGTGTTCTTTAGAATTGACTGGAATGGCCCTGGTTGGGGGTTGGCAGGTTTTGATAAGTAGCAAGGTCTAACTGAAGCTTGCGTAAGAGCAACCTCCAGAGTAGCCTCTTGACTCTGTTTGAACTCTCACTGCCACTGATACTTTAAAAGTTACTCTTCTTTTTCCCCCTTTTGGTCAGGATGGAATTGTTGATCCCATGGTGCCAGGGCCAGATTCATCCCTGGGAGTCATCTCCGCACGTTACCAGAGAGACTTTCACCCCTGGATGTCATGTCCCACGTAGAGGAGAGGGCAATGATTTCACTTGCAGAGCTGGGCTTAGAAACACTGAACCATATAAAAGAGGTTCTCCAGAAATAACTCTTAGGCATACCTATAGATATGCATACATTCTCCGCTACCTATATGAGCTTCACAAGAGTAAGCCTCAGGATCTAGGGCATGGCCTATTGATTTGAGTGTCCCTCAAGTTTGACACAGTATCAGGGGATTTCCTGATGGTAAGGTTTAATAGTTCCATATTCTTTCTTCCATCCTTCAAGGAGCTTTGCCAATACTTTTTAATTATCTGCTTGATATACTCTAGGATGTATCCAGGCATTACAATAATCTATACAGGATTAAAGGATTTCTTTCTTATTCTAAGCTCCTTGTGTTTCAGTTGTTCAAATGAGCTATACAGACAGGTTGAGCTAGGATATGTGCTATAGAAAATTTCAGTTCCAGACCAAATAAACCTTTCTTCCTTTGGTCTCAAAGAGTATGTGTGGTTCTAAAATATAGACACTGTCTTCCTTGCCCTTGTGTTCTGAATTATTTTAAACCCAACCTGATTGTCTTTGTTCTTACCTCTAAATGTCAGGTTCTATATATATATGTATATATATATATATATACATATGCCTCTTGAAATCCAGAAGTAATAATCACCACTGAGGATTTAATGTGTCTGCTGTAAAAGCTTACAATCTAGGTCCCTGTTTTCTTATAAGCATTTTCTCAAGGAGACCATACTATTGTTGTTCTTTTGTTTCTGCTTATTTTGCATCACCAAATGCCCCACAGGTTCATCCACAGCATTGCATGCCTCATGACTTTGTTCCTTTTTGTAGCAACACAACCTTCGTTCATAAGTATACACCATTGTTTGCCAATTTACTTCTCAGTCAGTGCATCCTTCAGCTACCTGCATTCATCAGGCATCATGTATAGTGCCTGAAGTCCACAGTCCATCAACATTCTCAATTTTAGATAATTTCATTGTCCCCAAGAGAAAGAAAGCCAATAAACACACCCTCGCCAAATGAGAAATCTAAACCACCTCTTAACTCTTGTCCCTTCCCCCCTTATTTACCTCTGCTGTTGCTGTGGTAGTGCTGATGGTTTCTTTTTGAACATAGCCCATAGCATGCAATAGCAGTTTCCCCCCTGTACCCTGGACTTAAACACTCTTTGCAGACGAATCATGTCTTTGAAGTAATTCTTGCAAGAACTAATTCATATTTCTTATATGTGTTAATCAGTGGGACACGTAGGTCTATACAGTCCCTTTCAGTCTTGTGTCAATATTACTGCCAGAGTAAGTCAAAGATGATTTGCTGTTGTTTATAATGAGTATACTTATGGCCAAAGTTTGCTTATTAAAGGGGAATAACATCAATTTATTTGTATGTAAAAGCTGATTTCAATTCAAGAAGTATTTATTTGGCAGTTATGTATCTACCATTAAACAATGTATTCTGAGGAATGCTATTTTTACTTTAAGTTGAAAGTAGTCAAATCTCAAAGAGAGAGGCTACTTTGAAATACTTTAATTTGAAATAAGTCTGCTTGAACTCTTAAACACATTTATGGGTTTTATCACCTAAATTTTATCAACTATCTTCCTTTATTGCTTTATTTAAAAATGATAATAATTTTTATCATTCTTTTAAATTTAGAGATAACTTTTATAGACAGCTTTTATATATTATATAAATACATTGTGCCAGTTCTTTCCACTTGATACTTGCTCTAAACCTAAATTTTGCAAAAAATTTTTAATGTTTTTTTTTCCTGATTATGATAGCAATACAAGCTTGTTGTGGGAAAATGCATAATAAAGGAACTTGTAGGAAGATAATTCTACCAAACAAAATAACTACTGCTAATGTTTTTAAAAACATATTTGCTTAAAATTTAAAAAATGTTAAGTATGTACTTCGTAGTTGAGATCATATGCTATCTACAATATCATATTCTATTTTTCAACTGGACATTATTCAATAAACCTTTCCCAGGTTGTTAAAAATCTTTATAAATATAATTCTTAACATCTACATGGTAAAGATTTACATAACTATTCTACCTGTTTCCTATATAAATATATTTTTAAATTCAGGCTTAAAAATAAAATAGTGTAGCCTCAAGTAAGACTTTTTTTTTTGCATGTGTTAAGAGCAATATTGGTTATTTGCTTAAGTAGAAATATATTTATCTCTTTTTTTAAGTTCCAAAAACTTTACTGCTTCCCCATTTTACTCATTTCTTTTCATTTTAACCACCATCTTCCCTGTACAATTTACCATACAGCCCTTTCCAAATTAAGGAATCAACTCATGAAAATGGTTCTTCTCTTGCCATCTGCCACCCATTCCTCATTGAATAAAAAGATATTTCAATGACCTTACAGCATGCGATCCAGGAATTCAAAGAGAACATGGAGTTGGTGTTGAAAGTGGAGGCAGTTTTGTGTAAATGGAGACAGTTTTCTCATCTGTTCTAACTTTGTACCTGGTACAGCTGTACCTTGGGTCATAAATTCGAATTCTAGATCTCCAAGTAAAAAATTCAGAAGGTGTTCATTCATCCCTTGTTAGTCACACATTAAATCTTTATTTTCCAGACTCTTCCTTCAATACATGGATGATAGGGCAGCCTCTGGATATATTGTATGTGCCTTATTTCTATAACTACATATGTTTTTCTTTAGTTGTTGTCTTGAAACTAGCATTGCTTTAAGAGGCCTAAATGGAGAAAGAGCTCAATGACAGCTGTTAAAAAATGGAAGTAGATAGTAGTTATCTGCCTGTGCAATCACCAAAGATTGTGTATGTGACTGCAAACACTTAGAAGTGTAAACCAGAATACATGTCTCTATGTGAATCTGTGCTTTTGGTAATCCTAGCTGGTCTTTGTAGGTTGTCTAAAACTATCAGGAAGACTCTGCTGTTGTACTTTAAGGTGCCATTCCTACTCATGACTAGGGTAATACCTTACATATTGAAACAAATCAATATAACCTTTGGGCCTTGTTTTGGTTTGCTAAAGTTGCCAGAATGCAATATACCAGAAATGGGTTGGCTTTTACAAAGGGGATTTCTTACCTTGCAAATTTATAGTTAAAGGCTGTGAAATGTCCCAATTAAGGCATCTACAGGATGATACCTTTTCTGAAGACAGGCTGCTGGCATCTGGGGTTCCTCTGCCAGTTTGCAAGGCACATGGCCAGCCTCTTCTGGTCCTTTGCTCCTGGGTTTTGTTACTTTCAGTGCCTGGTTCCAGAGACCCCCTCTCTGAGTTTCTGTGTGTCCTCTCTCAGCATCTCCAGGGCTTTTCTCTCAGTTCACTCTGGGGTCTTTTTCTCTAAGCCCTCTCCAAACTTCTGTGAGCATTTCTCTCTTAGCTCTCAGAGCTTTCTCTATCCTTTATCCTCTCATAAAGGACTCCACTTAAAAGGATTAAGACACACCTTGAATTGGATGGGTCACATTTCAATTGAAACAGCCTAACCAAAATGTTCCACCCACAATAGGTCTGCACCCACAGAAATGAATTAAAAGAATATGGCCTTTTCTGGGGTACATAACAGCTTCAAACCAGCACAAGCCTTATATGTTAAATCAAAATAAAGATGTAGGAAAGGAAAATGGTATTAGTCACTGTGACAGAATTGTAGTTCCTGTCTACAATCTTTTTTTAAGTAACTATGGCAATGAAACCTCAATTTTCTAGTAATTTAGAAATATTAACTGTAAATTTGGAAGAAACAGATGATAGTTTGCAGGAACTAGATTACACGTGTTCAAATCTTGGTACCATTACTGCTTTATTCATATTATTATCACTGATAATATTCATGTTGGGGTGTCATACAATATTTGGCTGAAAAGGTAATAATGACAGTAATATTATATTGATAATACTTGTATTATTATTAATAAACTGATAATGATAATAATAATTACTAATATTTATTGAACACTGAACAATTCAGGCACTGTTTCAAGTGTTTTACATAAATTCATTTTATTCTTAAAATAATTTATGAAGTCAGTTTATTTACTCCCATTTTACCAATGATAAACTGAGACAGATAAAATAACCAACTTCCCAAGGTTAAGCAGTTACTTAAATGGCCATAGAGTTTGTAAGGTTAACTAGGGTTGTACTGGGGAGTATTTTAAATTTAAGAATTCTTATGAGTAGTAGAAAAGACTTTAAGGATGAATATTGCATGATTAGTGGGAAACCAGTTGGCTCTCTGTAGAGGAATAATATAGTGAAAATAGCATTTTAGGGAGACTGAGCTGGAAAGTATAATGTGTAGATGGAACAAAGCACGCAGAAGCAGGGAGACTACAAGCTACTGTCGTTATTCAGCTGTGACATTATAAGTGCTTATGGGTGGTGGCAGAACAGAAAGGAAGAGCAGGAAAGAAGGATTCAACTGAGTTCTGTGACTGTTTGGTAAGGGAGAAAAAGGCATCAATGTTGATTTACAGGTGTTTTACTTAGGTTTATGGTAGTATCATTAACAGTTGGTCATCTGTCTTCATATTTAACCAACTTCCTGATGCTCAACATTTTCAATTAATCTTCAGAAATTCTCTATCCTTTTTTATGTGGGTGGCCATTGTGAAAACTTGATTCTCTTCTTACCTAATTCCTCTTTCAGAGTTCTCTTCTGTAGTGTACCGTCTTCCAAGTCTCAGTCTGGGACTCATTTCTTTTTCTTTTCAAAGTAATGAATGTATATACTTCATTACAGAATATATATGATGTCCAATTACCTTTAATCTGGAGGTAATGCAGCCTAATGGAGGGAAATAGATCTGGGCTCAAATCCCAACTATACCATTGTTAGTTCTGGAATAACAATTCCTTTGATCTTAGTTTTCTCATTTTTAAATGGGAATGATGCCTACTTTGTGAAGTTATTATGAGCAGTAAATGAGCCTAAGGAAAAGGCCCAAAACCACGTTGACCCGCCATGAGTTTTTCTATTTGCCCCTTTTGTTCAATTTTGTCCTATCACAATATTTCCCTTTAGTTCAAGTTGCCCCCCTGATAGGGACTCTTACTACATTAAGAGGAATAGCCAGGATTTTCTTTTGCTTGCCAGATGTTAATCTGTATATTATCATCTCTCATAATTAAATAGCACTGTCATTGTCTTTCTGTTTTAAACATGGAATGAGTTAATATTCTAAAAATACAAGATAGGAACTACAAAGAGACATCATAATAAACTGGGTTTATGTGAAATTACACTTCAGACTGGGGGTGAAAATTTATCTTCAAATTGGATTCTTAAGTGCTGCATGAAGACAAGCTGTGGGAAGACGATATGTGAAATATAAAATTTTCCAAACCCTCACATATCTAGAAATTTTATTTGTACCGATGTTATGAATGATATAATGATTGATCATTCATGTAGCAATTAAGGTAGGAATTTCATTTGGTTAAACAGATGCTATCGTGAAGGGAATTTATCACCGCAAAATACTGACTCATATAGAATGATAGGAGTCACCTTTTTTGTAGCTGGGTGAACTTAGATAAAACTGCTAAGGGGAACTAGTCAAGCTAGCTAAGTTTGGAAATTATATAAACTTCCAACTGCTGGGTTCCAGTATCTTGAAAATAAAATATTACAAATAATCTCAGAGCATTCCGGTCAGGAGAGATTTTAGATATGATCTGGTACCATCTTGTTTTACAGAAGAGGAATCTGAGGTGTACATATTTAAGGAGACATGCTAAAGACTTCCAGAAATGATAGTGGCAAGTCAGAGATCAGACTTAGGTCTCTTCATTCTCAGCGTTCTTGCCATTTTGCCATGAATTCCCATGAGCATTAACACTATTTCAACCAAATGGTGGTCCAGAAGTGAGGCTTCTGTAAAATTAGAAAACAAATAAAAGTAGGACTTGAAACTCAAACTTCTTTCATCATTAATGATGTTTGCTCTTTCTTTTGTGTTTATTTCTTTTAAAATAAATTTAAAACCTTTAAGATCACAAAACTTCATTTACCTCCCAGATCGTCACATGAAGTGGATGCTTGAGGCATGGGCATTTTGTGCACTGACATTCCATAGGCATGTGAACTCCAGCTTGAGAAGATGCCACCCTGCTTTTTCACATAGAAAGTCACTTATAGCTAAGCTGGTTGCAACTGTATGCATTCTCCAAAGGTAGATTTGATCTGAATGAAATTAATTTAACTGTCTACACATTTTTTAATTAAATTTTTAATTTTTTAAAAAATACCAAAAACACCAAACAAATGCAAACGTTCATAACTTTTGATCATTCCGTTCTACATATATAATCAGTAATTCACAACATCATCACATAGTTGCATATTCATCATCATGATCATTTCTTGGAACATTTGCATCTATTCAGAAAAAGAAATAAAAAGAAAACAGAAAAAAATTCATACATACCATACCCTCACCTCTCCCCCTCACCAATCACCAGCACTTCACTCTAAATTTATTTTAACATTTGTTCCCCCTATTATTCATCTTTATTCCATATGTTTTACTCGTTTGTTGATAAGGTAGATAAAAGGAGCATCAGATACAAGGTTTTCACAATCACACAGTCACGTTGTGAAAGCTATATCATTATACAATCATCTTCAAGAAACATGGCTACTGGAACACAGCTCTACAGTTTCAGGCACTTCCCTCCAACCTCCCCACTACATCTTGGATAACAAGGTGATATCTATTTAATGCGTAAGAATAACCTCCAGGATAACCTCTGAACTCTGTTTGGAATCTCTCAGCCATTGACACTTATTTTGTCTCATTTCACTCTTCCCTCTTTTGGTTAAGAAGGTTTTCTCAATCCCCTGATGCTGAGTCCCAGCTCATTCTAGGGGTGTTACCAATCCCTTGATGCTGAGTCTCAGCTTACTCCGGGATTTCTGTCCCATGTTGCCAGGAAGGTCCACACCCCTGGGAGTCATGCCCCACAGTCTACACATTTTTTTGAGTGAAAAAACTTACCACTTAATTATTGATAAAACTTAAGAAATAGTTGGAAATAGAGTGCCAGAAGATGCTTTGAAATAATATGGCCAACTCCTTAGTTTTCCTTTCTAGGTTAAATCCATACCAAACACCCCATTTCACACCCAAATAAAAATCCGGAAAACATGTTCATATTTGCATATAGTTTTGCTTTTGGCTCCTTTTTGAAAGGCTTTGGATTCATGTGGAGGAGGTGAGATTAACACTGACTGACAATGTGGGAACCAGGCTTTGTTCTAAATCCCAGTTATGACTCTGGACTGGCACTTGAAATCTGAAAAATACTCGTTTCACTTATCCACAAGAATGGAATGAATTTGAAACTTTAATGTGTCTGAAACTCAAAGCAAGTTTTGCTTGTAAATAGTAGATTACATCCTCTTCTTGCATGATCCAAGTTTCTCAGATTTTCTCTCACCTTTATATGAGTTATATTTTCATATACATAGTAGAGTGTATAAGAGATACAGTATTCATTGTGAGATAAATATATGTGAGATTATTAGAAAGTAGCATTATTTTAAAGTTGCTAGGTGTTTTAATGAGAAGAATTTGTTGCTGTTTTGATTTTTCATCAGCTTCTCATCTCTTCTTTCCTGGTCTTAGGGGAAAACCAGAGAAAGGTAAAGAGGTTTTTAAAACAGTCTAGCACATAATAATAAAAGCTATTTGAATGAATGAACAGTAGTTCTCATTTGAGAAGGGGTTGTAGTGGAGGAGAGGAAGAGGATTGCACACAAGAATTCTCTAGGTAGACTTTTCCAACCACAAATATCCATTCGCTTTCCCATTCTGAAATTCTCTCCCTGGGGAAGAGCCACTGCTTTGGAACAATGAGTTAAAATAAATTTGGAATGCACCCAAACCACAACCTTGAGCTTTGCACCAAATTTTCAACTTCAGTGGGGTCTGAGTTTGTTTTAGAAATGTGGCACTTTTTTGGTTTTGCAATTTAAGTTTTATTTTCAAATTAATTTGGAGTATAAGATGAGGTTACTTTTGAAATATAAGCTTAACTATTACAAGGATACTATTTAGGAGAAAAATATTTTTTTCATCATATCTGTGTTCAGAATTCTTAAAAAACTGCAGGAGTCACATTCTTACTGCCCCAGGTGACAGAGCTTTCCCATCAAGTAAAAATTTCATTGAGAAAAGGAATTTTCCCACTCAAGTGAGATCTTTTCTTCTCCTTCTCCTCCTTCCTCTCTTTCCTCTCCTTTTCCTTTTTCTTCTCTTCTTTTTTTATATCTCAATTCTACTCGCATATTTCACCTCATAGAAGAAGATATCATTTTCTTTGCCCAGGGACTCCAATTCATCCCTAATGGGTGAGACAGATTTTGCTAGCCTTGTATTTGTATTAGTGCTTTTTGAAACTAGATAAATCTCTGAAAGCATTCAGTTCAATGCCTGGTGCATGGTAGAAGCTCAAAAACTGATTTTCTCTCTTCCCTTTGCTTTCTTCTCAAGGGACATCCAAAGACATGAAAGAGTTCATTTTTAGGAATTCTTATATTTATTGGTTTGAAATCCCCATCAAAAACCTAGAAAAATCTATCTGCTAGGGGCTGTGTCTCATTTTCAGGCATATGGGTTAACACACAGTAACAGAAAATCTCATTAAAGGAATTTCATCCAATGATTCAATTTAACCAAAATTTATTTAGAATCTACTATAAACAAGACACTTGTATAGGCATTGCAGGGAATAGAGAGTAAAAAACAGCCTTGTTTCTTTGTAAAAGAGTTTTAGTCCAGGATTGATGAAAATTAGTGGGGCATATATTTAGTCTATTGCACTTAGACACATATATGTGTATATACACACGTATGCATTTACATAAACACGCAGACATATTACATAACATCCTGTTAATGACATCCTTAACAAGAGTGGCCCACAACAAGCTGCTTTTACATAGCCTCTCCGCCACTGTAGCTTTGCCATCTTCAATGAGATAGCTGTCCTTGGCCTTAGTTTCTTCACCAAATGCAATTGAAAGTAATAACAGTAGTAATAATATTCCATCTTCCTCACTGGGTTGTTGCAAGGATAAAATTAAGTGAGAGGAATCAAAGCACATGTAAGCTATAAATGCCTTTATGAGTATTGATTATGATAGTAATGAAGCAATAAAATAGATAATATTTTTTCTAGCTCTATGCTGGCATAAAATCACCAGTACCACTTCTTCCCAGCAAATTCATCAGAGTTTTGGGTTCCTTCCTTATCTAAACACAAAATATAATTATTTTATTTTAAAAATACCTATAAAATGAATCCTATATTATTTTAAGTTTACTTTATTTGTCATTGCTCAAAGGAGAGATTCTGCAGAGATTATGGGGGAAAGCACCTAGCTTTTTTGAGTTGGTTAGGAGAAAATAAATGCTCAAGAGTATTTGTAAACTGTGGCTAGTTGGTTTATTTCCCTAAAAATAAACATCGTGTCTTAAAGCTTTTATGTTTCAGTCACACTAATTCCCTACCATTTATATAGGCAACTGTTGTGAACATATTTTACAGCAAACCTACCAATGAGGTACTATTTAATTGTACTTGATATTAAACAGATCTGGGAAGTTTAAATGACTTGCTCAAGGACACAGAGCTCATTATACGAGTAAGGAGCCGAGAATTCAGGACACCAAACCTTTAATACATTAATCTTTTCATTATCCACACCCCTTCTACTAAAGGATGCCCATCTCCTCAAAGAAGAAAGATGGCTCTTAAATCTCACCTCTCTGTTATGTTGGTTAGTGCAGCCCAAAACGACTTCAGTGTATCTCCAAAAGTATATGTGTTTTCTCTCAGTGAATTAGAGTATTTGAAGGAAGCTGGCATAAATTAGCAAAATATATGAATTATAGATTGCTTATAGGTAAACATAATTTTAAAAATTATTCAAGTACATACAGCAATTCAACTTCCTTGCTAGCAAATATTTTATTGATATGGGAAAGTAGAAATCTTACAGGGTCTGCTTGAATGAATATATACGACTTGAGTGTAGATAATATTCTAAAATACTTAAAAACAGTTCACCTAGAAGCTTTAAGTAGATCATGAATAGTTACTCTAGCAATTTTTTTCTTTTAAGTAAATCCCTTCTTTAATACATGCAAAGGTGAAGTTAAATCCTGTCTTTATTAAAGCATGGCAGGTTTTGTATTATTGGCATTGGAGTTATGATTACTTATTATATGGCATTCATGCATAATGTCTTTTTATTGTTTACTTTGTCTTTCTTCTTGGATTTTAAAATTGCTTCTGGCTAGACAGTGTTTTCTCCCAAGCATCTAATTCTGGGTAGGGCCAAGGAGGAAAGCAGGTAGTTAGCTAATATGTTCATTATGCAAGTAACTGCGTTATGCTTGGGGAATATAAAGATGATGGGGGTCTTAAGCTGGCATGAATCTTTGCTTCAAGGTACTTATAGTCTCTTAGGAGACACCATATAAATAATTACAATGTGGATAATCACCATGCTCCATAAAAGAGCTACTAATAGAGTGCTGTGAAAATTCAGAGAAAAGAGTTGATTACTGTTGCCTGGGGTACTCAGGGAACCCTTTCCAGAGATGTTGGCATTTGAGTTGGGCACTTAAAAGCTAGAATGGATTTGAAGATTTGGACAGTTTCTATCATGCATATGAATTAGTTAAGTGGCTATATCTTGTCCTTATTGCAACAGTATCCAATCAGTGTTCAATAAATGTATGGTTGAATATGTGTATGGACCATACTTTGTATGCCATTAGCCAACTATCTTCTTGATATGGGTATAGTCAGGAAAGCAATTGGAAAATTTTTGTACAGCAAACAGCTGGCCAAGCAGCCCATACTTCTCTTAAACAAGAACTTTAACTGCTTAGTATCCTTGCATTCATTGCCTCATAAACATTAACCGTTATACTTTGTCTCTGAAAAATGGTGCAGCTGCTTGTTGGCTGTTTCACCCACCCCTCACTAATCAGCTGTTTACCAGAGAGCTGGATTCATGTCTGACAGACAGATGATCTCCTACAGGGAATGACAGGAGGAGTAGCCTAGCAGCTGGGAGTTTACTAGGGCTCTGGCTTGGGGTCGACACTGACTTGATTGCATTGCATGGTTGGAGATTACTGTGTACTTATTCTCCAGCCAGATACGAAGATAGGCGGATACTGATAATTTTTGGGTGGGAGAACTCTGAAATGCTGAGTCCATGGAGGCATACAGAGTGTTAAACTCTGGAGAACCTAGTAGGAGACTTCACTAGATTCAAGTGTCTTTACTGCTGCTAATTTAATGAGTGGCTGAGGCAGGGGACATCTTCAACACAACTGTCTTGAATAAGCGATGAAGATTTCAGCCACTGTGTAGGATCAAGGAATATTCTGGACACTTGTCAGGAAAATAATCCTTTGCCATAGTTGAATATATGCATGTTTATAGTTGGCAATAAGAGTTTGAAGAAGGGAGCTATTAATCACCCTTTGACTGATCATAATTCTGAACAGTTTAGACAAAGAATAAAGGGTTTCAAATCACTTTGGCTAAGCACTAGGGAATAATAGTAATTATAATCATAGCAATAAATTTATATTGGGCTTTGTAAGAAGGTAAAGTATTCTCACATGTTATCTTGACCCTGGAACATTATGGCCTGTTCTCAGTTCTCACTCTTTTCATCTCTTTTTGGCATTTGACTCTTTCCCTTGGTTTCCATGACAATGAACTCTCTTAGTCCCTTTCTTTCTCTGTTCTCCCTATTCTGGACCTCTTTTTTTTTTCTGCTAGCCAAAAGTACCCCATGATTTCTTACTTGGACCTTATCTCTTATGTCTTTATAGTCTTTCTCTTGAGGTCATGTATTCAGATGAAACTCAAATCTTCACTTTCAGTTCTCATAGAGATAAAGCCCTGCATGTTTAGCTACCTGGTGGTCACTCCGCAGATACTGTAGTTCCTTTTTGCTTTGTTTTGTTTTGACCTCAGACTTAGCATGTCTAAGACTAGCTTCGCCTGCTAAGTTGCTTCTCTCACTAGTTATCTACCATGTGTTTGTTATTGACATCACTATCCTTTAGTCACCCAGTTCTTCCTTTCCTGTGGTTCTCACACATACGTTTTAAAGCCTGGCAATTGTACTGAAACAACATTACATGTGTCCTAATTCAGGCACACCTTATCACTTGTAGGCTTCTAAAATAATCTTTGA
The DNA here is from genome assembly GCA_004026745.1 of Myrmecophaga tridactyla. NCBI lineage: Eukaryota > Metazoa > Chordata > Mammalia > Pilosa > Myrmecophagidae > Myrmecophaga > Myrmecophaga tridactyla. The sequence continues at coordinate 29,790 of PVIY010004128.1, forward strand.
GCTGGTCTCAATTGCTGTCTTTTTTGCTTGTAAAAATATGAATTGCCTTTTTCTCTTTCTTCTTTCCTAATCTGACCCTCAAAGTCTTCCATGATGAGGCTGTTTTGTACCTTTTCAGGCTCATCTCTTCTCACTCCTTTTCTCCTGTACCATTTGCTTCAGCCCATCTGGAACACTTTAAATTCTTCAAACACGCTGCACCAAGCCTTCTCATTTTACGTCTTTGATTGCATTCTCCCTCTTTATTTCCATCTTTTATGGTCCAGTTCAGTTGCAGGTCTCCTAATTAGAAATGATATCTTTAACATTTGAACCTGTAGAATGACAATTCTGTTTTTCTTTAATGGCAATTATTACAATCTGCTTTGAATTCCACATTTTATTTTTATGCCTTTTTCATATAAGCATCTTGAGGGTAGAACTCATATTTGGTTCTTTTGTGTCCCTCATTTATCCCAGAGCAGAGGTCGCCTCCTAGATAATTTAACCCTTTTGTAAAGTGAATAAATGAATTAATGAAAAAGTTTAACAGAGAGAGATTAGATAGAAGAAAAAGGATAGATTTAAATATATGGAGGAATAAGAATAGCGGTGTCAATTCTGAAGACGAATGAAATTCCTCCACACATATGGTGGAAAATGCCTGCGATTTTAGGTTGGATCTCTATCATTGCTGAGTGCTTTGACTTCCAAAATAAACTTTCCACACTTTTTTACTCGTTAATTGACTCTTGCATACAAGTCCCAACCTAGAGGACCAAGTTCTAAAAGACCTTGCGGATTTCTCTGTTTAACTATAACAAACTGGATAATATTGGTCTGTGACAGGACTGTCCCTATTTCCTTGGTTTGTCAAGGAGAGTTTTGTTTTTTACCAGCTGTTCTGGTGTAATTATTAATAGAGTCCCTTTCATTCTCCAAAGTACCTTGGTTTAGATAATAAATTATATATAACATGGTCACCCAACCTCTGTTCCAAGATATGATAGTAACTGAACTTTTAAATTTTTTCTTATCTGTGTCAATTGTAGTGCCACATTGAGAAATTTTGAGGTTTTGTTTTTTAATCAGATAATGTAAGACATCTAGTTTAAGTGATTTCAAGTTTTTAGCTATTTGAATAAGAGACTGTAAAATACAAATGCAAAGATATCAAATGGACAAATCAAGAAACATTTTTTTCCTCAAGGCCCGCAGGTTTATTGTGCATTCTGTTATCATAGGCTTAAGAATTCCTGGGAAAAGTCAACTCTAAGAGATTTACTTCAAGCACTTCATCAAATATTCTGTGAAGCAATGCACTGCCTAGACACGAGTGTTTGTGATCGTGTTTACTTATGTAAGCTCTTCTGCTGATCATATTGCAATTGCTACAGTTATTTAAATGCTCAAGTGAAGGATGATAACAATTCCAAAAATATAGCATCTCAAGATATTTAAAAAACTGATCAGAGGCTTTTTATGTGCAGTGTGGCGGAAAATGAGCAGGTCCTGGTAATTATTCTCAGGGCTGCTGTTTGAGGATTAAGGTTTAAATTACTTGAATTGCAGATGCTTCAACTTCTTTTTATTAATTTTGTAAAGCCCCTTAAAACTTGCCAATTACTGCAATAGAAAGGGAGCAGTGGGGTCCTTTGAATACATTTACATGCATCATGATCGTGGTAAAGCCTACAAGATGACATAAACAGTTTCTCTGATAAATACTGTGAGCTTTACAAATATTATTATCCTGCTTTCAGTATTTCAAGGGATACTGAGATAGTGAAAAAAAAGAGCAAAAATAATCCACAGTATAGACTCTATGCTTTCCTATTGTACATGACCATTTTGTCTTGACTTAGGGAGTTAAATGTTTGTCATTGGGCTCGTTTTCATGATAAGGAAAACAAATTTGTTCCTGTTTCCTTTTCTCTTTATCCCTCTACCTATTCCAGGATTGATAAAGAGCATAATATTTCTGGAAGATCAAAAAAGTTGGGAGTTTATTGAAGTCTAGGGCTGATTTGTATAAGATATAAGAATCTTTTATGTAGGAAAACCTTTATCCAACAGACTTGTTTCTTTGATTTCTTATTTACTGCCTCCAGTACTTTCTAACATAAGTCACTGTGTATTAAAATAAATAGACCTAAGAGACTCGACTCAAAGTCATAGATTTTGTAATATAGAAATGATATGAGAGAATTGATCTTCACTCCTATTACCACCTCACCTTCCACATCAGGGAGATGGTAACACATGTCAGATTTAAAGACTTTGGGAGAGGATTTCACTCTCAGGAAAATCATCCTGATATCTAACCTAAGTGTTTTGCATTGGAATTTAAGGCTATTTCTTCTGGTTCTGTCCTCATTGTGGATGGAGAACAGCTGGTCACTGGGATAACTGATCAAATACCTTAAGAATGTTACTAAATCATCCATCAGCCTTCCCTTCACCAGGCAGAATAATCCCAGCTCCTTTAATCTTTCCCCATAGATATTACTTTCCAAACCTTTAATCATCTTTGTGATCCTTCTCCACTTTAGTAGAATTAAGTTTGAAGCCTACAAATTGGGTGCAGCTTTTTAAAAAAAACCCATCATTTTAGAATAAAGAGTAGCTCTCTAGTCCTGCAAAGCTTTTGGCAGAGTCACATCAGCACCCAGAGGCCCCTTTCTTCCCAGAAGCAGAGAAGCCTCCTGGACTTTTTCATTCCAAATTTATAGAATAATTTCTTATGCATGTATTGGTGGCAAAAGATCATGGGATCAAGAAGAGATGAAGGCTTCATTTTAAGGTAATACTTCCCATATCTCCTATTTCCTCCCCCCTCCCACATTAAAAAGTGTGTAATTTTTAATGGCTTTTGAATATCACTATTAGTAGTTGAAGAAATACTTTAAATAGGGTAGCTAGTATAGAGAAAGAGAAGTTTTTAAAAGTATTGATCATTACTTAGAGAAAGCATTTGTTTATTTTCATGTGAGAAATGCAAGTACATTTGCTAAATTAATAATGAATAATAGTTACTACACATAAAGAACTTCTCAAACTCTGGAAATGAAAAGTTAGGAAAACTTTAGTATAATGAAAAGCCAGTCATTTCCATTAATTGCCTTAAAATATTGGTGTCTAAAAGCAAATAATATAAATATCAAGACACCTTTTACTTAAAATGTGAGTTTAACAACAGGGAAGAATCATTGAATCATATTATGTGACTTGTGGTCTACAGGGATTATAGTTTAAGCCTTTTCCAGTTCCAGCTCCATTTTATGAACACTAGTATTGGCTGGTATCCCAAACCATAAAACTACGTTTCTTAATTTGACCTATCAACCCCACCCTCACCTCTTGAAAAACTTTAACAAATTGTGTGTTGGGCTGTGTGTTTATTGCAGGGAGTGAAGTGGAGTATGAATAGGTTAAGGACATTCGTTATTCCAAGGTCAGTGTTTGTCTTTTATAAAATGAGGCTAAAAACTTTCAAACAGAATAGCCTGTTGGTGAATTGTTGGTGGAATTGATTTCTTACTACAGTTACACAACTGGTGCAAAGCTGAGGAAATGTGGCTGTAAAACACAGCAGCTATTGGGCTGTTTGTAGGAAAAACTGGATGGCAAGCATACAAACATGTGCCAAGCAAACAGTATTCCACTTTATAAAGGCTCAACCTACTGATGTCACAGTTAGAGAATGTGGCATATACAAAAAAAGTCCGCCATCCATTAGTATGCCAGAGCCCAGGCTTTTGGTCTTTGTATCCAGCTCTACCAAAGGCTTGACACAACTCAAGGACACAAGGTGGAAAAAGTCAAGACTTCATGGTGCCTTTCTATCCACTACTTTTTGTTTGTTTGTTTAAGTGCTCTAGAAGTATATTATACTTTTTGTAATAAAAAAGACTTATGGACACATCAGGAGTCTGTACAAATGAATTAAAGTCATGGAGGTAGTAGTCTAGGGGTGAGATTGGGGTTAGGTTCCACTAACTCTACTTCAACAACGAATTCTAAATGTTTCCTGTGTTGTAAATTAGAAACTACTTGTTTTTAATTAAGACCATCTGTAAGCTCCAAAAGACATGGGGACTAAAAGAGTGCCAAGGTGAAGACTGGTGGTATTTATCTGAGTTGTGTTCCTCAAGCCAAGTATTTTTTTGTTAGGCAAAGCTTCATAGATTTGAGTTAGCACATGGCCTGTTTCCTCTAAAAGTTACACATGAAATGACCAACAGGTTATTGAATGCTGGTATATTCAGAAACTATCGAGCAAAGAAGACCACCCGGCCTGGTGTATATAAGATCTAATACAATTTTTAGCATTGGTGATTAAAACAAAGTTTCTGTTATTTTAGGGATTAGACAAAGAAAGAGAAAGTGAAGAGACATGGCATTCCAGAAAATACAAACAGTACAGATGACATTGGAAAGAAAGAGGCCATTTGAGGGAGAAGGCCAGAGATGTGGCAAAGCTAAAAAGGAATAGCTTCAAAATAGAGCAAGAATAAGTTGAATCTAACAGGTAGCACTGGTTTCTAGGATGTAAGAATTGAAGGACACCTTAGAGATTGTATAGCCCAATTCCTTAAATTTATAGATAAAAAACTGAGACCTAGAAATATCTTCCTTTCTTTTTGACTCTGTTTTTCTACTGGGAGGCTGGTGGGGTAAATACTAAGGTGATGAATAATCATTCAATAAATAAATGCAGGAGGCATTGTGTAGTGTTCTGAAAGAATTCCGTTCAAGTTAACAAATAATAGCAGTTGACTTCAGGTTAAGTGATTAAGTTCTATTAAGGAAATCTTGATTTGTACCTTGCATTGTTTCAGAAAGGATTTATAATTTAATTTGGGATGGAAAGATGTGTAAGTGATAACAATACAGTAACAGTGGTTGAAGTTAATGGACTGCCAAACTTCTGGGCACGCAATTTAGATGTATTATCTCATTTAATTCTCACAGTGACCTTGTAAGTTCCATTTATTGTTATCATCTCTACTTTATAGCTCAGGGAACTGAAGCACAGGGAGACTAAATCACGAGCTCGGGTGGCAGAGTTAGGGTTTGGACACAGATCTGTTTGTCTGTGGAGAGTGTTCATAACTGTGACATTACCATGTATCTGCCTATACAAGGCAAAATGCTGACATAAACCAAGAAAGATGTGAATTTATATGTGACATTCAAGAATTCAGGGCAATGCTGGAAGTGGGTCTGCAGGAGACTGTGGCCCTGGTATTGGCCTTTGAAGAATGTTGGATTTTAGACAGATGTTAATGAAAGGAAAGATAGGTTGGGCAGAGGACACAGAAAAAGCATAAAGGTAGAGAGAAGGAAAAGCTGTGCAGCGAGTGTGGAGAGTGCTGAATTGGCCGGATGGAGTGAGTGGAGGAGCAGTGAGAGTTACAACTGGGAAGCCAAGCTGAGCTCATGCTGTGAAGAGCCATGGCTAGGATTTTCTACTCAATTCAGCAATTTAGGGAGCTTGATGTAAGTGTTTTGATGATGAAAAATTGAAAGAAAATATATCTTGGATTTCCTCGGAATGGGAGATACAAGAAAAAGGATATGTGATTTTTTTTTAACATCATAGGAATTATTCATAGGCATCTTCTTGGTAGTTGCCAAATTTAGCATCATATTTGTCTTTGAAAATATTTCTCTCTCTCTCTAAAAGCCCTTGATTTATAATAATGAAAATTACAGATTAACATTCTAATAACCTTTTTTCTAAGTATTTATAATGTATTTCAATGTAAATGTTCTATTCTTTAACAGTTTACTATTTCCAGAGAAGGAAGTTTATCAAAAGAAGATTATATTCCTGAAAGTTTAAGAATGCCACATTCTTTTAGTAATGATGGAATGGATCCAAGAATAGTTGGTTCAAAGTTTACCATCAGTCCTTCCCTTCACCAGTGTGCATTCTCTATGTTAATATAAATGGAAAAACCAGTGTGCATTCTCTATGTTAATATAAGTGGACATTTGCCAATTTTGGCTTTAAATAATCCTTTGGATAACCCCTTATTTATTCATGTATTTTTTTTATTTCTACTTTTACTGCCCTGTTTGAAAGTTTATTCCCTTGTAAATTTTACGTATGAAAAATTCTATCAGGGTGAACCCTAATTTCCCCTTAAATATGTTGAGCTCAAAAAAGAATTTTTCAAAAAGGTATGAGTTGTTTTATTCATCTCCATTATGGGTGAATTGCCCTTGCTTTCTATTTTCCTAGTTGCGCCATTCACACAAAGTCTCACTACTCATTATTCTTTGTTAAGAAAGGATCACAATAGAAATATTTTTGTTTTCCTATCTGGTTATATATGAAGGAGAGTTATGTACTGTTACTGCGATGCTAGGATAATACCTAACAATTTTATGAAATAAGACATATTCTAAATTATTTCCCTTGTACATGTTTGAGACAGCTCAAACTTACTTAGCTTTTTAGCGTGTTCAGCTGGCCAACTGGTAGTATAGTTCTTAATTAAAAAAATGTCTTTACTAGTCTTTAATTTGACATATTTCTGAAACATTTTGAAGCCGCTTCCTCCATTTTTCAGTGATCATTCTATATAAGTTAAAACTATACAGCAACTTTCCTAGAAATTTTTCCTTCTTTACTGCACAATATTTTTTTGGAGAAGCAAAGAGCCCACACCAGTCTGTTTTTCTTCCTATCAATTCCTGTTGAGATCTAAATATAGTAAAAAGGATTAGTATTCAAAATCCACAGCTTTTAGCATAAATTTTATATTTATGAATTGATATTTCAAAAATGTAAATCATCAGAGGGAAAAAATTGAATCAAGGAATGTTCTAAAAACCAGGCAAACAATAAGATTATTTTAAACTGTTGTAGGACAATAAATAAGGCATTTCTGGAAATTAGATATTTGGAGGAGAATCAGAGTTAAAAATGCCTTTCTTGGATTTGGATGACTTATTCAATAGAAATGGTATTTAGCAATCAATTATATTTTGTGCCAGGCTCATAGATTGAACACGATTTATTAATTTCCTGAAGTATTGAATGAGGAAAGTGGCCATTTGTGGTTGTACCCATGAGTTTTATGGGAGCTTTTAAGAATGAACTGGAGGAGTTACAGGTGTTTGGGGAATGGCTTTGGGTTTCATCCAATTCAGGACTGATGTTCCTTGCCAGGTTCTGTTGCCTTTGCTGCCTGGCAAACCAGAAAATATACAATAACTCTTATTTAGAGAAAATCAATCTTTGTTATGTTTTGATTTATTCAGCAGATGTATTATTGAAAATTTATATGTAACGAAATTTTATAAATGAGGTATTTTAAATACGTATTGGGACTTCTAACTTAAGTGATGTTGCAAAAGGGAAGAAACCTTTAAAAAATGAATCATTTCACTGAAGTTAAATTTTTCAGAATAAGAGTTTGTATTTTGATGATTTTTAACTTATTTTACAGTAGGATATTACTTTTTAACTTCAAACAATTTTTTGAAACATATGAATTAAATGACTACAAATATAAGCAATGTGTAGGAAGCTGGTATTGTATACTAAGCAACTACAATTATTGAGCCATGTGTTAAGGAATTGTGGAATGCGGAGAAGTGAAACAATCTGTCCTATAGAGGAGGCCATGCCTAGCTCTGACTGTGCAGCCTAAGCCAAGGAGAAGCAGAGGGCACAGCTAGACTAACTGCTCAGTATGTTCCGTCAGGGAGGCTACCCTCAGACTAATGTACATTATCTGCTTGTTGAGATGGTTTCACTTATTACTGACCAGGGTGTGCTATGGAAGAGGTTCTACCCAGACCTGAATGCATAATTTGTATCATAGAAGAGTTTACACTTAGAGTTAAGTGCCCAGGTTCTGCCTTCGAGGATGCAACATCTAAACCATACTGTATAATTTGTACCACAGAAAAGGTTGCACCCAAACCTAGCTGTATAGTCTGTACCATAGCAGAGGTTACATTTGGACCTGACTGCATTATTTGTACATTGATGAGTTACTTCTATTTCTAGATATGCTTATGATGTTACTTCTAGATATAATTTCATAGTGACTGCCACAGAGAAGGTAGATAGTCTGTGCCACAAAGGGGAGGTTACATATAGATCCAAATGTACCATTTGTACCTTAGCGCAAGTGACATCTGTTCTGGTTTGCTAGCTGCCAGAATACAATATACCAGAAATGGAATGGCTTTTAAAAAGGGAAATTTAATGAGTTGCTAGTTTACAGTTCTAAGGCCAAGAAAATGTCCCAATTAAAACAAGTCTATAGAAATGTCCAATCAAAAGGCATCCAGGGAAAGATACCTTGGTTCAAGAGGCCGATGAAGTTCAGGATTTCTCTCTCAGCTGGAAGGGCACATGCAGACATGGCATCATCTGCTGGCTTCCTCTCCTGGCTTCCTGTTTCACGAAGCTCCCTGGGAGGCATTTTCCTTCTTCATCTCCAAAGGTCACTGACTAGTGGGCCCTCTGCTTCTCGTGGCTATGTTGTTCTGCTCTGCTCTCTCTGAATCTCTCTCATTCTCCAAAATGTTTCCTTTTTCATAGGACTTCAGAAGCTAATCAAGACCCACCAAGATGGGTGGCGACATGCCTCCAGCTAATCCAGTTTAACAACCACTCTTGATTAAATCACATCTCCAGGGAGATGATCTAATTACAGTTTCAAACATATGATACTAAATAGGGATTTGAAGAAATGGCTGCCTTTACAAAATGGGATTAGGATTAAAACATGGCTTTTCTAGGGTACATACATCATTTCAAACCAGCACAACATCTGATCTAAGTTCCCAGTCTGGCTGTAGAGGAGGTAACATCAACACCTAGCTACTCAATATTTGCTATAGAGGAGGCTACCCCTTTACCTAGCTATACAACTCGTGCCCTAGAAAAGGTTATAGCAGACCTAATTGCATAATCTGAGCCAGTGATTGGGTTTCATTTGTACTTTGCTGTTTGTTTCATGACTTTACTGGATTAATTTGTGAAGTCTGTATTCTTTGTTATTTGTGTACACTGATGCATCAGTTGGTTGGCTTAGTGATCAGCTAATATTTAGACAGAGGTTTCTTTAAGTGCTTTGCAACATTAAGTCTCCCACTCTTTGTCAGGGGGCCCTGTGTATATACTGGAGCATTTCTTCAGTGTTCTGGCTGTTTACAGCTCTGTCTTAACCTTCACTTCTTATTTGCACAGGACCTCAAGGTCAGCCAAAGATGAGAAATTAGGACCTTCTCAGATCTGTTCTAGGCATGTACACAGGCTGACACATAAACATCCCTGGGACTACATTGCAGCTTTTCAAAGCCCCCTATAAATATCTCACTCACCAGGTTTTCCTTTCAAAATTTTTTTTGCCAGCCTCTTACTAGCCCCAGCTGCTGTGGCCATTTCAGGTAGCTGTGATCTTAAGCAATTGCCATTGATTGGTTATAACAAACATCCTGGTTCTAGGGCTTTTCTCACTGACTCAGGTTAAAAAAAAAGAAAGAAAAACCAAATCCTGAGAGTGATGTTTTTCCAGAAAGTTTTCTAGGATTGGGGCCTTTTGGGGCCTCCAGATCAATTCTACCCCATCCACTGACTGCTGGGCTGCTGATCTTCATGGCTACCATGGTTGCAAGCTACTGATTTTCAAGGCTGTCCAGACTTGGAGAGAGGGGAGTGGGAATAGGGTAAGTTAAGATTCCACAGAGCTCACTGTTCTTATTGAGATTCATCTGTGTGGGGCAATGGACTAACCTTTGAGGAAAAGTTTGTAAGAAGTAAGTGGGTAGGGTATTAGAATATACCTGTGATGAGAATTAGTCTATTGTATTTCTGTTACTGGAGTTGGGAACTTTGTTAAGGATGCATGTTATGTTTGGAAGCAGTATCTATGAGCTGCAGAACTTAAAATTATTCAGTAGCTGGAACAGAGTGACAGAGGTGTACTGATCAAGAAGTATTAAGTATGGCATATTATGTTCTTTGGCCCATAGAAGCTTTTAATAAACCACTGCAGAATATTGGAGCATGAGTAATGGGTCTTCATGTACCATAGTAATGTCAGATGGCTCATTTATTAGTCATTCATCATATCTTTGTGACATGGGTCTGTATTATTATAATCATTACCTGTCTCCTGCTTGATGAAGAAATTGAATCTCAGGCTGTGAATCACATCAGTAAAGGTCACACAGCTTATGAGTAAGTTTTTTTTTGCATGGGCAGACACCAGGAAACGAACCTGGGTCTCCGGCATGGCTGGCGAGAACTCTGCCTGCTGAGCCACCGCAGCCCACCCTATAAGTAGGTTTTTGCATCAGTTCTTCCAGTGTTTACTCAGTGCTCATTTAGTGGAATTAAATGGAATTAAATATGATGTCTTTTAATGGTCAGGAAAAAGAAAAAAATACACAGACTTTCTTTCAATATCTATATTTCCTGATGTTCATAAATGAGATAGTTTTGGATTAGTTAGAACAGAATGAATCTGGTAGTCAGGGTACTGTAGAAAGAAGCCTAAGTGTAATTAATATGTACGGGCAAAGAAATAACAAGAGAAAGAGAACATGGATTAAGCAACCTCAAAATAAGATGATAAGGAATAACATTTATTAAGTATTTAATTATAATAGTGATTTTATTTTCATTAGGCAGCACATTCTTCTGACCTGCGAAGTGAAGTGGAATGCTGTTCAGTTGATCAGCATTAAAAACCAATGTCTCCCTTAAAGAAATAAAAACAAAACCAGGTCCTTTAATTCATAACATGCAGATTAAAGCCAACCTGGGTAGGAAGAAAGAAGACAAAACTCTTGAGTACCCAAAAGTTAGTTGTTGCTAATGTTTGGTCTAATTCCAACATTTTGGACTTCCTCTTCTCCACTGCGGATAGCAATTATCACTTTTTAATGTGGCTTTGAAATTTTAGAACAGAATCCTTGTGAAGTGCAGCAAACATTCTTGAACTGTTTTCAGAACATTCTTTTCATGGAGCCATGGAACCAGCTGCTCTTCTGCCTTTGTCAGTCAGTATTTTGTCATTGATGCTTTCAAGAATGTGTGTATAATAAAACAGGATCTCGACATGGATCTAGTCTTAGCTATTTTAAGGCTTTCATAGCAAAATGAGACACTGATTTATACCATATTTTTCCTTCCGGTCTAGCCCAAATTGCATGATTTGTAACAGAGGTTACCTACATATATCTCTCCAAAACAATTTTGTGGGTGCAACTGTAGAACAATTGAACATTTTTTTCTCTTCCTTTTTGTATCTTTTTGGTTGTGAAGGAGAACATGGTCTTTTATTAGAGAATTTTAATGGGCTAAGGTCCTTGATATCTTCCTTGATAGCTGCGTAAGTGTGTTAAAACGTTGGCACAACTATTCATTTTAAAATCTTTCTGTTGAAGACAATGTTTTATTGATTATAAAAGTTAAAATGTTAAATTACAATTTCGGGCAACATGTTAAAAGTTGGCAAATATGGAGTAAATAGGGAGTATATTGGAGTTCTCTGTGTTGCTTTTATATTATTTTTGCAACTTTTCTGTAAGTTTTGAAATTATTTCAAAATAAAAAGTTTTAAAACTTCAGCCAAAATTTACAGGAACACTGCTGCTTAGCATCAACATTTTGATTTTATGTAATATCTAAACTTGACATTTTTATTGACTGAAATTGTAATATTTAACTATCTCACTTATTTTTCAGTGTGCCATGTTAGAAAATCAACTCATATGATAAATACTGAGTATATCATTTGGAAGACCTGGAGGGAGAAATTGTCAGCATGAATTATATTATGTTCTCTTGTTCATGTTGTGGCTTTATTGACAAAGTATTGATGTTTGTGCTTAGGAGTTGAAGGAATATTTCTCTTTTCTTATTCACTTATTTTGCAAATTATATGCAGAAACTGGGTGACTCCTGAAACCAACAGTAATCATATTTAGATTTTTAGTAACATCTGGCTTACCCAGTAAATTGAGTTGCTGACTTCTGTATTCTTTGACAATATCCAGTGCCAAAGAATTGTCATATATTAAGTAGTTATGTATCACCAGATTCCATGATAAGTGTACTTTATACTTTAACCTGCATGGTTTTCACAGCACCAACCATTTGGTGTATGATTTTAATTTCCTCATTTTACAAATGAAGAAACAAACTCAGTAAGGTTCTACCATGCCCATGAGCACAAATTTAGTAACTGGAAGAGCTGAGGTTCAAACCAAGGGCTGTCTAAATCACAACGCCATGCTTTTTCATTCTTCCATGTTGCCTCTTAACAATTCAGAAGCAGTTCTCTCAGCAAACACTAATAAACCTATTTAGAAAATCTTATTCAATTTGGATTATCAGGATGGAATTTGTCATAGGTTAAAAAAAGCAAGAGCTATAATGCTTATCCAAATTGACCTCTTTTATTGTATTCCTGACCACACACCTCATGTCATGTAAAAAGAGCCACTGCTACCCTGCAGTTGTCTTTCTTGGATTTCTCTGTGAATTTTGCCCTCTTTGATATATAATATCATACACAACACACAAGAATGTTGTACAGCTTGAGGCTGGCTTAAGCTGACCTGATAGTCACCAAAGTCTTATATGTTAAAAAGAAGAAGTTGCACTAAATAAAAGCCAAATCTTAGAATTTCTGCACTCCAGACTGCTAAGGTGTATAGCATGTTTGTCATACAACATGAGATTTGACCATGAGTATTTCATTATGTAATAACAATAGTTACATGTCATAGTTATATTGAGCAACTCTCATCAGCCATGGTAAATTTTATTGATTAGCTTAAAATTTTTGTCAACATTTCTGAGTTTGTATTCTGCGCTATAGAAGTCTATTTCTGTGTCACTTCACCTCCATTTGTTCTCTGTACTATTGATTTAAGTGTCTGTGTGAATGTACTACTTCTTTCTTTTTAATTCTTTGAAATAGAACCATTGGACTGGTATACTGACATTGGCATAGATGTTTCCCTATTTGACAATTTAAACAGCACTTGCGACTATGAAAATATCATTGTTAAACTTTGTAAGATCTTTGGGACACTTAAACACTTCCACTGGTAAACATACATTCCCTATTTAAGGCTACATCTGAAATTGTAAATGAACTATAACAACTGTTGATTGTCATGAGGCAGGAGAGATTTAAATCATTGAAAATGTTATAAATAACACTATTTATGGTACAATCATGCATTTTATTGCAACATTACATCACTCTGGAAAAAGGACCTTAGAAAATGCTGTACTGTATATAGCAAATAAAAAATGAGACTCTCACCTTCTTGGTGAATGTAGTTAGAGTCACAACAAAACGCCTCCAAAATAACCAGGAAGGCCTTTGAAATGTAACTACTTAGAGTCCATTGTGTGTAGGGATGGGGGTAGGGTGGGAATCGGGAATGACAGTGGCGAGGCTTCAAGCAATTTTATATTTTCTCCAGGTGACTTTTCTGGTATTTTCCGAGGTATTAAAATGTCTCCTGTGCAATTTTGTTCATTCTCACTCCCAAATTTTGCTACTTCTTTAGGTTTATACTGTAAATTACTGTATAATTGTACAAACTTATATTTTAATCAGACATGTAATTGGGCCTTTCAAAACAGATTTTGTTTAAAGAAATGATTCAAGTAATTCTAAGATAGGCTCTCCGTAACTTAATGAAGGATGACAAATATATCGTACATCTCACTTGGCCACTGAGTTTTCAGGAATTCCACAGTAATGCTAAACACTTTAGTGGACCCTGCACACGGAGGGGTGACGGGCCTCCCATATTTGACCTCTGGATAAGCACAGGAGCTATAGGGGTGGTTTAGCAAGTTTTCACATTGTAGGAAAAGCCTTGGTAAAACTCACTTTTGCTGTTCTGCAGGCCAAAGAAAGAAAAGAAGCCCTGAGATTTTTCCTTGGGATTGAGAGACAATAGCTTGATTAAATTGAACATAGTCGTTTAAAATGTTATGTAGGGATTGAATGAGCTTTTAACAAATTTCTGCTATTTTTCTATGGGCATTTATTTTACTGAGAACCATTCTTTTTGAATGATTTTTAGAAGCAATTGTCAGATACCTGTTGAAGTGGAAGTATAACTAGAATATCTATCCTTCCTGCGAACTGATTGCTATGTTTCTCGAAATGTGATTCCAAGGCCAAATGCAACATGATCAACTGGGGGATTATTATTCAGTCCAGGTTGATTAAATCGGTTTTCCAGGGAATATGGCCCAGGTATCTATTTTTTTTTTTTTTACAAGTACTTCAGGTGATTATGTACAATATAGTTAGAGACTCACTTTCCTGCTTAGGTGGAAGAAAAGCAGAATTCCTATCATATTTTAGTCAGGTGATTTACATTCTTTGGCTAAAAATTGAAGTATAGATAGTTTTGATTTGTTAAAGCTGCTGGAATGCAATATACCAGAAATGGATTGGATTTTATAAAGGGGACTTATTAAGTTACAATTTAGAATTCTAAGGCTTTGAAATGACCAGATGAAGGCATCCAGAGAAAGCTACCTTGACTTTAAAGATAGGCTGCCGGCATCTGGAACACCTCTGTGAGCTGGGGGGGTGCACCTGGCTGGTGTTTACAAGTCTTGCTCCTGGTTAGTTGCTTTCAGCTTCTGATTCCTTTGGCTTTCTCTCTAGCATCTGTGGGTCTTCACTTAGCTTTTCTGAGGCAAACTCTGAATTTTTTCTCTTAGCTTAGCATCTCCACAAGCCTGTGTCTTTTAATTTTGTCTCCCTGACCCTTGTGTCAGCTTTGAGTTGTATGTTTTCTGCCTTTTATTCTCTTCATAGAGGACTCCAGTAAAAGGATTAGGACCCACCTTGAATGGGTGAGGTTACATTTCTATGATAACAATGCAATCAAAAGGTCCACCTGTAATTAGGTGGGTCACATCTCCATGGAAACAAGCCAATCAAAAGGTCCCATCCAATAATCGGTCTGCCCCCACAAGACTGGATTAGAAGAACATGGCTTTTCTGGGGGAACATAACAGTTTCAAACCAGCACACAGATGTAGTCCCAATTAAATAAATTTAATATGTGAAAACACAAACCCTAGGGTGGGATTTTAAATTAAGATGACTTGTGTTTAAACACATTTGCCAAAACTTGGAAATATAAATGGTATTATACCTTTCAAGGAACCTCCATTTATAGTCCACTGACTTGGCTTTATAAGTCCCACACATATTTCAGTGGGGAATTCCAATGATCTTTTAAATGTTTTCCTTTCAGAATTACCTCAGAACCTGATTCAGCACACTCTAAAGACAGTCTGATTACTTTTTCTTCCTCTTCCTCCTCTTCCTCATTTTTTACCTTCTTCTTACGCACAGTGATGTTACCCAGCATGTTTAAAAATGTTATCACAAGTCTTGGCTCAGAATGACTTTTGACTGCTTCTGTAAGTAATATTCACTTTTGAAGGATAAAAAAACTCTGAGGATGTTAAAAATACATTAAAAACTTCAAAATATATTTACAGCAATGAAATAAGTGTCAATGTAGCATCTTCAGGTATTTACTTTGAAGAGGATAATATAAATTTTAATTTGTATATTTCAAAGTCAGTAGGTCTAGCGTACTTTCCAGATATCTTTATTGACATCACCCTCTTATATTCAACACTAGTCACACACTATTTTGTATGCTATGCCTGGCTATAAAAGATATTATTTAGTAATAAACATGGAAGACTTCATTACTTAACACCTTTACTGAGGTCCTACTAGATATGAGACATTTTATTAAACAACAGGCTGGTAAATAAGACCTAATTTAAAAATACAGTGGATAGGATATCTCCTTCCTTTCTCTGAGGCCTCTTTTCTAACTTGACTTTGGGTGTTGCCCAGCTGCTAGATAATATCATCAACTAAATCCCTAAACTGTATTTAAGAACCAGTATTAGTGCAGTTTTGTTGGTTGTATTAGTTTGTTAAACTGCCGGAATGCAGTATTTCAGAAATGGAACGGCTTTCAAAAAGGGTGTTTATTAAGTTGTGAGTTTACAGTTCTAAGCATATAAAAATGTCCAAATTAAGACATCCAGGGAAAGATACCTTAATTCAAGGAAAGCTGATGGGTCTAGAACACCTGTGTTGGCTGGAAGTTCATGTGGCTGGTGCCTGCTGGTCCCTTGTTCCTGGGCTTTGTTGCTTTCAGCCTCTGTTCCTGTGGGGTTTCCTCACTTTGCTACTATGGGGCTGGCTTTCATCTCTTGGCCTTCCCTTGGCTCTCTCCAGGTTCTGATTTGCTTAGCATCTCATGGCAAAGTCTATTGGGCTCCAAGCATTTCAAAACATCTATACCTCTGTTCTCTGAAGCAACTGTTCTCCAAGTGTCTTTATCTGCTTGCTCTGTCATTTCTGTCAACTCTGGCTCTACCCAAAATGTTTCCTCTTTTAAAAGATTCCAGTAAACTAATCAAGACCCACCTGGAATGGGTAGAGTCACATCTCCATCTAATCAAAAGGTCACACCCACAAATGGGCACACCACAGCTCCATGGAGATAATCCAATCAAAAGTTTCTGCCCTACAGTCTTGAATTAGGATTAAAAGAAACTGCTGCCCCTACAAGATTGAATCAGGATGTTAGAAAGAAAGCCGTACCTGAAAGAGAATAAATGCTCCTCCAGTTGCGGAGAAGAAAAGAATTTATTCACAATATTGCAAGAATAAGCGTGCAACCAAAATGTGATGGCTGGCATGCCAGGTGATAGAATGCTGCAGATTTAATACCCTAAGTTTAGCATTCAGGTCCCTTCCCTGTTTTCCTGCTGATTGGATACTCCAGAGGTTACAGTCTATCCAGATAGTCTAATTCAAATTTCCCGCCAAAGGTTCCTGCTTTTGATTATACTTTACAGTCCCGTGACCCTGGGCATTACTGATTTAGATTTGTTTTTACCCCTATAAGGATCTGGCGCCAATTCTAGGTTTACGTCAGAGGCCCTCTCCTTCCCTTGCTTGCAAGCTCGTTCTGAGCTGTTTTGCAGCCTTTTGTTTAGTTAGTTCCATTTCTCTAATCCTGTGCCACTTTGTGTAAAAGCTAAACTTGATTCTGTTCTTACGAGGATCAAAACATGGTTTTTCTGGGGTACGTAATATTTTCAAACTGGCACATTGGTGAACCTAGAATGAAATATCAATTTCTAATGTTTCTATGGAAAGCTGTACCCTATGTTTCTAAGAGAAAACCTGAGAACAAGGTGGAGATCTTTTTGATGGCAACTATTATCTTGGAATAGTAATATTTATTTTGGGGGATGGTCCACATAGGGGGCTGATTAATAGGTTGAAATGTTTTGGAAAGATGCAAATATTTACATCTAATTTTGAAATTTTTATTTCTGTAGATGTCAGAAAATTAAAAATTGGGTCTCGGCATAAAGAGATTTAGGCTGGCAATAAAGAACCATTTTCTGATAGTGTATGGACTTCAAACATTCCTAAGAAAAGAAATGAAATATCTCTCCTTCAGGAATTAATTCTTGGTCAATTTGAGCTGGTTTACGTGTGGTACCATCTGAAGGCAAAAGGATCAACTTCTGTAATCTCATTGGCCCTCTGAGTGACACACACACACACTCACAGGCTCACATACACACAACCAACCACATTTGTTGGTGGGAAACAAATTTCAGTTGGGATTATTTATATATTTTTATTAATGAAATTAAACTTGTTAATTTTCAGATGTATACAAGATAGATTATTGAAACAAGGAAGTAGATTTGTAGAGAATTTGTTTGGTCAGGGAGTTATTTAAAACAGTGGAGCTTTCCCATTCAGCAGTATAGATTTACTTAATCTTAAACCCAGGACTGACACCTCCTTGGGGAGCATTTCTGGTTTATAGCTGTGAAGACAACATGACCTTCTAAAATTCTCTTGGGTCACTGAGGAAATAGTTGACTAGGTGTGTGAAGTTAGGATTCTAAATTGTATGTTTAGTGTTAATGTAAAGGCAGATGAAATTTATAAGTTGAATATGTTAAAATGTTTATCTATGTAGTAAGTTTTGAATTGATTATTAAATTGATAAAAAGAATTATTAAATAGCTTAATAAGGTAAGATGATCCAAAAAATGTGAGCTAGTGGTTTGTTTCATTTAAAATTTCTATGAGTTTCTTAAGTACTTATGCCTATTATACTGAGATTTTGCACCACTTAATTTCTCTGTGCCCTTTTTTAGAAGTTACAATAGCAGCAACATTGGTCTGTGATACTATCCTATTCGGATCCTTATAATTTATAATAACAATGAAGACTGACATAATAGAACATTAAAATATGGACAGTTAATAAATAATAAAGTATTTACATTTCAGATAAGATCACGAGCCTCTGTTTTTGTAAGTTGATCAGTAAAAGGAAGGCCAAGACTGGTAGGTTTTTAGTAATATTGGCTCAATCCTTTAATATAGAAGGTGTGGATTGGGTCCATTATCTGTAACCCAATTTGCATTTCAGTGTCCTCATAATCTGATATGTAAAACCAGCCATTGCTTAAAATAATAGAAGTGTTAAAAAAATAGTTTTTTTTTTGTATATTTATCTCAACTGCCTTCTAATCTCACTTTCTTGTTATAATTGGTATGAATAGATGTTTTGGGTATTAAAAATGAAGCATTTACACAATGTGTTTTAAGGACGACAAAAACCTGGCTGGATTCAGATGCATAACTGCATATGCTTGCAAATATTAATGTGATTTTATCTATTACTATTTTAAACAAGTTTAGTGACTTGATGTAATTTTTATGGGTATAAAATTTAAAAGAGTTGATACTTTAAGAACAAGAGAAATTTGCATGAATTTTCATTCTACTCTGTTTTAATGGTGATTAGGTAAATCTGAAACATTTTGAAAATGGCCTCATTTTTCCGTGAAAGTTTATTCAAACAATGGGCAATCAATTTCTTTCTTTTTTTGGTGGTACCGTTTGGGTCAATTATTTGCCCCAAATTATTTAGTTCTAAATATGAATGACATCGTGTTGTGTTGGAAAACTCTTGTTCCTATAAATTTCTGGCTTTAAAACCTACCTAACATTCAGTTTGGTTCCATATTTCAGCCATACAATTTCCTGGAAAAATACCCATACATACCAATAAGATATGTCTATCTATATTCTTTTCGGAAGAATTATAAATGTAGAAACCTCATAGACAGGATGACACTGAAAACAGTGAAATAATGATATCACAGGAAATAAATCATATTGTGTTTTTTGTTACTAAAATGTAAGAAAATTGTTTCCATGTGCCCTAAAGGAATATGAATTTAGTTTCCAGAATTCAGATTTCAATAAAGTACTTTTGAACTTTTTTCTACTCTAATCTTAGTAATGTTATCCTTATGAGGTTTGATTTGATCTTCATAGTAAAACCCATTCATATGCTTATGAAAAAAATTGCACTTATTATAGAGAGTACTTTATATCTGCATATTTGTATCTGATAGTAAAGACATTATGTCCAGACCTGATACATGTAGAATTAATTCCGACTTTAAATCTTCATTTAAAAATGTTGTTAAAATTCTCTACATTCTCTGGGGGGAACCACAGGGTACTGGGGTGAAAAATTTTTTGGATAGATTTTGTGTCTAGTTTGAATTGCTTTTGCTCATAAAAATCTGCTATATAGCTATTTCTGAATAAATCATCAGTTGAAATAAACCACAAGTACCTAGAGTGAACTGGATGTCTGCTTAATCTCAAGGAATGTATCTTCAAGTTCATAAATAGGGATTCAGTGAAGAGCAAAATCAGTTAATTTTTAAAATAAAATGTAATGAGCCAATAAAAGAACTATAGTTGGGATGGCTGACATCATACTAAATGTTTCCAGAAAACATAGATTTTCTCATAATGTGTTTTTTGATGAGTTTTTTCTTTATGGAATACACAAAGACTCTATTGATTGAGTAACTGGTTGGTCCATTGCCTTTATTAGATTAAAAGTTAGACCATAAATAATAAATGGGTCCTTCTAACCTGCTTTCTAATTAGAAAAAAAATTTATGTAGAGAGTTTCCTTTTCAGTATTGAACACAGATACAAATAAAACTTTCTTGTTTTTCAAGAGATTATAATAATATAGGAAAAAACCAAACTTACAAAGGTTTTTATTTTACCATGAATTTTAAGGTAAGTTTTTATTTTTCATATATATAGCAATGAATTTTGTTTACTACGTGTCTTAGTTTGCCAGGGTTTCTATAACAAAGCACCACAGACTAGTTGGCTTAGCAGCAGCAGAAGTTTATTGTCTCATAGTTCTGGAAGCTAGAAATCCAAAATTGAGGTGCTAGTTGAGCCGTGCTTCCTCTTAAAGGGTGGGTGCTGTTTCGTGCCTCTCTCTAGGCTCTGGTGGGTGGCCAGCAATCCATGACCTTCCTTGGTTTGCAGCAGCCTAACTCAATCCCTGTCTCTGTCACACGATTGTCTTTCTCTCTCTTTGTCTCTGTTTTTCTGTTTCTACCCAAATTTCTTTCTCCTTGCAAGGACACTAGTCTTAATGAGTTTCGACTCATCTTTGCTAATTGCATCTTCAAAAATTCTATTTATAAATAAGCTCACCTTCACAAGACCTGGGGTTACGACTTGAACATGTCTTTTGCTGTGGGGGGGGGAGAGGGTCACAATTCAGCCCATAACAGGAGGATACCAAAGGAGGTTGACTTATGAGATGCTAAAATAGTTATTTCATGTTGTCATGTTGCAGAAGGCTACCTTAAGAAGAAACTAAATTTTAGTTATAGTGTGGACGTAGGGAAGTATTAGTCTTTTTTCTACAGGCATAGATAAATAAAGCTAAGTTGTAGGAGGCTGTGTACACTAAGGATGTATGGCTTTCTCCTTAAACTCATCAGGAATTGATGAAACTAAGGGCATGGCCTAGGAGAGGTGTTACTAAAAATTCATACCCATCTTTACGTTTCTGTTTTGGGGGGTGGCATAGAGGGTGATGGTGTAGGGGTAGGTGGGGGAAGGGTGGTAGGAAGAGGCAGGTAGCATGGAATGGAGTTAAAAATTGGTAATTAAAAGACAAATTCTTTATTCTTCCACCCTTCTTTATGCCTTTTCAAAAACAGATTCTTTTCATGACCATTGCCAGAAACTGCCTAAAAATACAGGCTTCTAAGAAGTGAGAAAAAGTGTGAATTAGTGGAAAGGACACTGGACTCGAAATAAAAGTATCCAGAAATTCTAGTCATGTGCCAGCCACAGTCTTCTATTGCATCAATTTTGTCACCTGTTAAGTAAAGAGTTAATAGATTCTCTGTAAGTTTCCTTCTAGTCTAATTTTCTGTGATTTGGTAATCCTGCAACTAAAGCCTTCTAGACTGGCTTAGTTGTTTTTCTTTTTATAGGATTCCAGTTGAAGAGCATGGGCAACTTGCCCAGGAAGAGTTTGTATTAACTCATTGATAAAAATTTATATTGGTTTACCACTGAACCAGTCAAATTTCGCTTTTTGCTAGGTTGGCAGTGTCAAGACCATTAGATACACATCTCAAGTCTAGAAAAGAAAAGTCTTGAGAAACATATAGAATCTTGTGGAAATATTATGACTTGGAACCTATTTTGGCAGTGAATATTATAAAACAGGAAGAATTAGTCACTTTAATCTTATTTTGGATATAAATTATAGAGATCAGTATAATCTCATTAAATAAAAAACTCCCATGATAAAGGATGACAATTTGGCCATTTTTACTAGATTTTTTTTGAAGTATAGAATATGTAAATTAGTGGTGTATAGAATATGATCAAACCAATAAAAGTTTAAAAGCAGTTCATTGTATAAGAATATATATCCACCATTTTTTTTGGAAATTAAGAGACTTATGTGGTTCCTGCCATAGGAGCTGAGAGAACACAGTCTGCATAATTTGAACAAGGACATGGCAGAGTGACAAATTATATAAAAATCTGAGATGGGTAGAAGCAAGATCTAGACAGAGCCTGGATTGTCTTGAATTTGGACGCACTTTAGATCCTTCGTGGGGCTTCCCTTGTTAAGCTGCCATGGAAAGTAAATTTAATTCAAAAGCCAAAAAGAAAAAAAATTGTAGCAATTGGTTCTGCAGACTTTAGTATTTAATAACACTTTCCACTATAGCTCAATAATAAATCATGTCTCCTAATCTACAAAGTATTATGGCGCCTCAAAATCACATCTTTTTAAGCAACAGTGCATATTATAGAATTTATCCTGAAGGTGAGTACTGGTTTATCTTCTCCATAATTGGAAACTGAGAAATGACTTTACCGTATGACTTTTAGTTGATCTAGTGGACTCTTGTCTGTTATTCTATACGAATAAGCCAATTCTGGGGAAAGCACACACTTCCCCAAAGAAGATTTGAATATAGATTAGTGCCTAAGAGTGGAGGCTCTGGAGCCAGATTGCTTGAGTGCTGTACCACTTATGAGCTGTGGGAACATGGACAGATTACAGGGCTTGATTTCTGGCTAGTCAGGTCCCCTGTGTAACTCAGTTGACACCGTTGAGACCTATTGCATTACACATTTCAAAGCTTTGTTGTTTTTATCTGTTAAATTCAAATATTAGTAGTATCTTTCTTTTAGAGTTGTTTTGAGATTAAAAGATTAATCCGCAAAAAAGGGTTTATAAATGTGCCTAACACATAATGAGTTTGATTGAAAGTACTCGCTATTTATTACTCTTATTCTTATTGTGTGTGTGTGTGTATCTCTCTCTCTCTCTATATATATATAGTATATTTCAAATAAATATTATGTTAAATGTTATTTATCATTCATGTAACTTCTTTGGAGAAATTTCTATTCAAATCCTTTACCCATTTTAAAATTAGGTTGTCTTTTTCTTTTTGCATGGTCAGGCACCATGAAGCAAATCTGGGTCTCCCACATGGCAGGCGAGAACTCTGCCTGCTGAGCCACTGTGGCCAGCAAAATTGAGTTGTCTTTTTATTATTGAATTGTAAGAGCTCTTTGTATATTCTGGATCCAAGTCCCGTATCAGATACATGATTTCTAAAGCTTTTCTCCCATTCTGTGCCTTGTCTTTTCACTTTCGGATTGTGTGCTTTGAAGCTCAAAAGTTTTTAATTTTGATGAAGTCTAATTTATCTATTTTTTTCTTTTTTCATCTGTGCTTTTGGTGTTCTATCTAAGAAATCATTTCCTTATGCAAGGTCATGAAGATTTACTTCTATTCTTTGTTCTAAGAGTTATGTAGTCTAAACACTTACATCTACGTCTATGATCCATTTTGGTTTTGTGTATGGTAGGAAATAGGGGCTCAACTTCATTCTTTTGTACTCAGATATCCAGTTGTCCCAGAACCATTAGTTGACAAGATGATTCTTTCCCCCATTGGGTTGTCTTGGCACCCTTGTCAAAAATCAGTTGACTGTAAATTTAAGTCCCATATCCTTTTTAAAACCTAGACTTCATCTAATTAGTTCCAGTTAAATGGAAAAGTGTAATTTTTCTTAAATGTATTTCTTCCATATTTCTACACTAAATTTTTTATGCCTTAGTTGAAACTAATTTTCTTTTATTTCCATCAGTCAAATAACCCTTGTCCTCCTGAAAGGACATTACTAATTAACCTTCTATTTATATGCTTATTACTACATTCAGAGGGAAATATGTTAATCTGAATGGGAGTTATTTGTAGCTAGCAAAGGAAAGAATTTGAGTTACACATAGATTATATTTCTGATTCTCTAATTCATTTGTTGTAAACTAACAAAATTTCTATAGCTATTGTATTCATTTAAAGTAGTGAATTTTTTGTTGGTTTGAATCCTTGAATTCCTCTTTACATGTAACCTTTCATCTAGTGTACTCTTCTTTTTTAAATTGCCTTGATAACATAGATTATACCCTAAACTCAAGAATTATCAAGGAAAAGTAAAATTTTTTTGGATAGATTAGAGAATTGATATGCTGTATTTTGTCAAAGACAAAAAAAAGTCAATACCTTCCCCAAACAAAGAGCAATATTGATAAAATACCTAAAATATACTAACATTGATAAAATACAACAGATTTTCTGAGAAGTTAAAATGTTAAATATGGTATAACTAAACAATGAATATAGAATAATTTTAATATTAACAAAATTTGAGAGAGATTGAGAGATTTTCATAGCTTTCAAAAGGATAATTTATAAAAATCTGGTATAATTTCTAAAAGAGAAATAAAACTTACACAACAAAATCCATCCATTGCCCTTTTTGTAAATGCCAGTACGCTCGAATTACAACTTTACTGTTATTCTCCATGATTTCATTTTTATGAGGCATTGTCTTGTCTAGGTTCTGCACAAGCTGTAAAACAAGCCACATCTGTTTTAAACTGCCTCATTTGCCAAAATTTCAGTATCAGTGTTGCAGTCTTCCACCTTTGTTTCCCCTGTCTTTTAAAGTTGCTAAGATTACAGCATTAATTACAGCCTCTGACTTAATCCCAATACTTTCATGTCATGACAAGATGGTGTGACTGGCAAAATTTTTATCAATTATTCAGATTTTGTATATCATTCAGAAAAAGTGATGAAAGGAAATGAAGGCAAATTAACTTTCTTAGGGGCTTCAGTGGAAAATCTAATTAAAACAAAATCTGCATTGCACCTCCTTTGTTAACAATGTCTTGAAACTGTAGTTTATATACGACTTTATAATTTTATATGGGATTTCAAAGGATTTGAAGAAGTAGATAAGAAAGCGTACTTAAGGACCTCATCAATTAGGGCTAAAAGGCTCCAGAAGTGTGGTTCTTTAGCTTCTCATTTCAATCCTGTTTTTATCTTCATGAGCTTGAGTTAATCATCTCTTTCATCTGTATAATGGGTCTGGTAGTAGCTGTGGGGCTAGCTTGAAAACGTGTCCAGTCCATGCCTGTACCGTACTACATATAGCAGTGATATCACTGCAAGTTTCAAATTAAATTTTCATAAAGAATAATTATAAATATACCAGTGTAGTTCACCACTCAGAGATTAGCGTTTTAAAACAAATAGTCCTTTTAAAGCTACCCCACCTCCTCATTTATTTAGAGTTATATTTTAGCTTTTTTTTTTCAATCAATTGTAGGGACCAACAATTTCTACCAACTATGTAGTGTGAAAATAATATTTGAACTTACTAGGCTGGAAAAGATCTTCTAATGAATTAACTGAAAATAATTTCATTTAAGTATAAAATAAAAGCTTCAGAGTTTAGGATCTCTTCTTTGGAAAATTCATAACACCAAAGTAATGAAATTAACAGGAGAATAAAAATAAAAATAATTAGATTTCTGCTATGTGCAATTACTTTTTGTCATTTCAGGTCAAATATTTGCTCATTGATAAGAAAATACAATTTAGTGTCAGATCTTTTATTTCTTAAAATCTTTGGGAAACAAAAGAAAGCATTTGCTACATAAACATTTGCTGTAAAAATTAGGCAAAGAGAGATTAAGTTACAAAATAGCTCTAGTTTTTTTAAAACAATAGTCAGCCATTACTCTTAGAATTTCCTTTTTAAAACCCCTAGTACATATTTTGTTAGTTGTTTAATAGCCAAGTTTGCTTTACGATAAAGGCAAAATTTGTCTTTAGTGTCTTCTGCCTCTCCCTTTTTGAGACCTCCTCCCCTCCCTTAATATGCTCCATTTATTATTTTTAATTTCCTAAGGTCTTCTACCTGGCAGTCCACTGGATTTCTTCTTTTCTGTTATCTTTGGAGCTTTCTTCCTTCCTGCCACTCATCCATCCATCCATCCATCTGTCCGTGCATCTATCCATCCGTCTAAACATCCATCCATACAGTTAACAAATGAAATGAACATCTGCTGTGTGCCAGGCATTGTTCTGGATGCTGGGAATACAGGATAGAATGAAATAAAATTCCTGCCCTCATGTACTTGTATTCTGTTAAGAGTTGACAGAGAATAAATACATTAAATATATAGAGTATTTGTAACTAATCAGTGTTACAAAGATAAAAAAATCACAAAAAGAGATATTGGGGCAGATGGGGCGTGCTATGTATGTAGAAGCTACATTTCAGTCAGGGTCAATGCTCGTCAGCTATTCTGATAATCAAATCTGTCTGAATCTGTAGCTGCTTCTCAGTGATCCAATGTGTTGATATACCCATGTACCATCTTTTAAAAGGTCTTTCTGGAAGTAACTCCTTAAGTTAGAGAATTGGTACACGCATAGATTTTTTTTTTCCAAGGTAAGGAAGACAGCTTCAAGGAGGGTCTTTTGCTGTATTCATTCATCTAATATATACCATGTGCCAGGAGTTGTGCGAGGTGCATAAGATGCAATGTTGAGCAAGAAAAAGGTGGCTTCTGGGCTCATGGAACTTTATTTTATAGAGCTGTCTCTCAAAATTGTGATATAATATGAAAATCATTCTTGGATAACAAAAAATTAGCAGCTGATTGTTATGTTGGGAAGGGCCAGTTCTGATTTGACTTTACTTGTATCTTTCCTGCTGATCTCTAGACAAAAGAATTGAACGTAATCTCATTAAATTGTTTAAAAACATTCCCCAAATACTTATCTCTTACTGACTATATAGTTTAACGTCTCAACATTGTAGGGAGGTGAGAAAATTTTTAGTGTAAGTGTTGATGGCTGATAACCATATTGTTTATAGATAAACTATATTGTTTCCCTTCATTTTAATATGTTCTTGAGTTGTTTTTACAGAAATGTTATGGTGGAAAATAATGCTGTGAACTGCATAACCCAGATGTGAATCATGAAAGTTGGTATAGAGCAGATTTTTTATTTGATGATTTGTTTATTGACTTTCAGAATACTGACTAAAAAGAACTCATGTACTTTCATTTAAGAAAACAAATTTTTATTTTTTGCAGGACAAATCAGAGATTGCTGAGTAGCTCACCTAAAAATATGACACAAGTTGTTACCCTGATTTCCTGCAGACTGTGTCTATCTGCCAGCTATTGTTTTACTAAGATGAATGAATCTCTGCCAAAGGATTTAAAAGCTCTTTTAGAACTGTAAAATTCCTTAGTGTACAGGAACAAAATTTGCTGAGCTAAATGTTCATCAAAAGGCAATGCATCAAGTAAGGGAAAAATCTCCAGACACTCCGGCAGATTGTACATTTAGATTTTCTTGTATATCATGTTAAAACAAAAATTATGGAAAGCATCTGTTACTGGCTTGAAAACCAGATGAATCCAGAATAGACCCCAGTGAGAGCTCCTTGCTAGCACTATACCAGTCTTGCTATGATGGAAGGGCAGCCGTGGTATGTCCTAAGTGCTTTGTAAGACGCCTATCTGGCATCTCTGACTCACACAAACATCAGCAGTTCTGATGCTATTCAGTTTTACTGAAGCAGAGGATAGATGGTTCCTTGCTTTCCTGCTGTGTTTTATCTCACGTTGGTGTTTTTTTCCCCCCGACTTGGCTTTCCTCCAACAAGCAACTTGTTTAACAGATTTTTTTATATCCTAGCTGAGACTGTCAAAGTCCTGTTTTGAGGAAATAAAATATATACGTTTTTTAGCTATAAAACTATTGTTTGTTAGTTTTTCTAAAAGAGTTGATAATCTAGGGCTTTTCTTAGCCACTGATCTCTCACATGAACAATGTAGATTGATTGGGAGACTCCCCCCAGTTTCCTATACTCTACATATATGAAATATTAAGTATAAAGTCAGACAATAATATAGTCTATATTCCCGCTAGAATTTTTTGGTTTACAATGAGAATCTCATTTTTAGTACTATTGTATGAAATAGGCTATTTGGTATGATGAAATCTTCAATGTATTTTGCTACTTTTTTCCCCCTTGAGATTAGGTTGGTTAAAATGGCCCTCTTAAGAGGTCAGGGATACAGATTTATCCCAGCAAGTCAAAAGTTTTATTGTCTTTCGTGAACCCAGACTGTACATTTAATCACAGGTCAGTACTCTCAACAGTATGTGTCATTGATTACAGAGGGAACCCAGATAAAAGAGTGAGGATGGGTTTAGGCTAATCTAATCATGATCATGGGATGTTATCTTCTGATATATGACAATAGGTTCACTTTCAGGGATGAAAGACATGTGGGGGACGCTCTTTTATGTTATAGCACAGTGTTTTTTTTATTACTTGGTATAAAATACAAAGGGTAGATTCTTCTGTTAGATCAAACTCATTTTTTTTTCATTGGGGAGCAAAGGCAGTATTAAAGTAAGTTTATAATTTGGACAGAGTAGGCTAAGGCATTGTTCTGCCTATTACTACGTGACAGCCGCTCTAAGACTTAGTGGTTTCAAGCAGCAACAATCACTGAATTTGTTCACAAACCTGCAATTGGGACAGGGCTTATCTTTGTTCCATGTGGTATCAGCTGGGATAGCTCAGCCAGGGCTGGGGGATCTGTTTCTAAAATGCATCACTCACGTGGTTGACAAGTTGGTCCTGATTGTTGTCTTGGAGTTTAGCTGGTGCTGTTGACTAGGGTTCTAAATTTCTTCCCACGTGGGCTTCCCCATTCAGCAGCATGGCAGCTGGGTTCCAAGAGCAAATCTTTCAAGAGGCAGGAAGTAGACGCTGCCAGCATTTTGAGGCCTGGGCCTGGAAACTGACCCAGCATCTTTTCTGTCATATTCTATTGATCACGTAGTCACAGAGCCCATTCAGCAAAAAAATAAATTTACGAAGTTGTAATAGTTTGTTCTCATAATCCTGGTAACATGTACTCTATTTTATTTTATTATTATTATTATTTTTTGTACTTTATTTTAGAGAACCTCCAAAGAACTATTCCAACCCCCCACTTACACCCCCCCCCCTTCTTTGGCTCCCACTTTCTTCTCTATCCATTTGGAGAAAGAAGTCATATAGGTACTCTATAAACAATTTCTTCCATCCCGGTATGGGCATGCTACACTGGCTATGTCAAAAAGTGGAATGCACTGATTATATATGTAGAACAGAATGATCGTATGTTAAGAATGTTTGTGTTTCTTTGTTGTCATATTTTTAAAAAAATTTTTAATTAATTAAAAAATTTAGAAAAAAAAAGTGGAATGTAATTCTCCACTTCTTTAATTTGGGCTGATCTTGGTGCTTTGCTTAATCAGTAGAATGTGGCAAAGTGATGTTCTGGGACTTTCGAGGCTTGATTAAATGAAACCTTATAACTCTCTACTAGGCTTCTTAGAATGCTTTTCTTGGGATGCTCCCTTTTGGAACTCAGCTTCCATATTGGGAGATACCCACCCTCGTGGAGAGTCTTTGTGTAGGGCTCCAGGTGAAAGCCCCAGTAGAGCATTTGGCTGGTAGTCAGGGAGTGAACCCAAGGCTAGCCACGCTTGTGAAAACAAGGCCAGCCACGCTTTCTAGTGATTGCAGCTCCAGCCCATATCTGTTACCAAGTAAGAGACTCCAAATGAGAAACACCCAACTGAGCCCACATACCATGAGATAGTATTGTTTTTTGAGTCACTGAGTTTAAAGGTGGTTTTTTGCAAAGATAAATAACCAGAACACCATTTTTCCTTATTCTCCTATTTTTTAATGATCTTCTATGAGTCATGATTAAACAATTCTCATATCAACATTAAAATATGCATATTATTTTATAGATAAGGAAACTGAGGCCCAGAAAGGTTAATTAATCTCTTCAAGGGTAAACAATCAGGAAATGAAAGGCCTGAGATTCAAAACACAGGTGTTTTAGGATATAAAAGTCCATTTTGTTTCTACTACATATTCTTAGGTAAGATTGCACAGCCATTGTGAGATAATACTAGGTGTTATTTAATATGGTTCATGGGAATGCTGAACAGACCATAACAGGTAGATGCTCTAGTTGGAGCCTTGGGTTCGGAGGGGCTGGAGAAAGTAAAACAAAAAGCCAGATTAGAAATATAATGGCAAGGTCCAGGGAACTTCTATTAAGAGATACCCAGCAATGGGGGTGTCTCCAGAAACTTACATAATACCCTGCAAGAGAAAGAGTGTTGAAATAACTTCCAGTGAGATGCTGGTTTAGGACAAGTATGAGTGTTCCCGCTTCCCATGCCTCTTCTTCCTTCACAGTTACTACCACTCATTTCCCACCTCAGTCCCCAACCTGGATGGATTAAGGCAAGTAAGGGAGGAGGTGATCATGAAAGAAAGACATCCCATAATCCTTTTCCTGTGGGTAGACTTTATCCAAGGTAGATGTATAAGCTGGAACGTGAAGTGATGTTGGGAGCCTTAATTATATGGAACGGACTTTCTAGGTAACAGATTGAGACTGCAGTTTGCTATTTAAAGAAAAACAGGAGTTTTCATTACCTCAGATTGATCCAAAAGGTCATGATTGTTTGAATTTTCTTTCATCAGGTCTGGGAAAAGAACTCGTTCCACTGTATAAATTGCACAGAGACAGTAGTAGAAAAAAATAAGGATATATTGGGATTGTGGTCTTTTAAATTATGCTGGTTCAGGTCACCTGTTTGTAAGTAAAATATCTTGCAGCTAGAATTCACTGTGCAGTGTTTGGTAGGGTGGGCAAAATCCTGAAAGAGAGTGTTTCTTTTCAGTGTATAAAAATGGTAAAAAGTGGGAGCATCATGTAATCCTTCCAGTGAGTCTGATACATTGTATAAAAATGTTCATATAATTATCACGGAAAATAATTATGTTGTATTTACCAAAAGCAGTTAAAAGAAGGCAAAAGAAGTTTATCAATATAATTACTGATACAATTTTCTATTCTATTTAATAATTTGTGAATGAAGCATTTTCCCCAAAGACATTGAAATTTACTGCTACATATCTGGAAAGAAATAAAGCTTATCAGTTCATATACATAAATTTTTTTTGGGGGGGGTGCATGGTCTGGGAATCGAACCTGGGTCTCCCGCATGGATCAGTTCATATTTTTTGTTTGTTTCATTTTACATTTTGTCATTGCCTTTACTTGTATCAAGTAAAGCTCTCATTGATTGGGATGAGATTTTATAACTGAAGGAGCTCTGGGCTATTCAGTTAAATATGAACGTTGCAGGACCTCTTATTTTTTTTCTGGCATAATCTCCGATCAGCTGTTTGGTACAATAAAAATAAAGTCTTTACCATTCAGTATTGTTATGTGACTAGCTTCACCTGCTTTTGGAGACAGAAATAGATACAGGCTTATTCTAAATACTTATGGAGCAGCAAAGATCGTTTGTTTTTGGGCTGTCCTTTCTTGCATAGAACTTTCACTTATGTTGCTAAATTTACTTGAAAATATTAATTCAGAGTCATTTTGCTTTAACACAGACATCTAGTAGAAGATGACCTACAAAGAAATATCTCTAATTAACATTATTATATACATGAAAGAAATGATCACTGAATATAACCAATAGTACAATAATAAAATATTTCATTTAGTTAACTAATATTTATTCTATAGCTACTGTTTTCCCAACATAGTGCTAAGAACAGGAGGTAGATAAATGTAATAAATAGTCTAGTTTATGTTTCTGTGTGTGAATGAGGATAGAAAAAAATAGTAATGCTGCTGGGGACACCTTTTATTTCCTTCGTGAGATGCTTTCTCCTGTGCCATTGCTTTTTGTGACTTAATATCAAGGAAACCCAATGTGGTATGATGAAGGAAAGCTATGTGGACTAATGCATATATGTGCCCCTTTTTTCCCAAAACAAGAAAAAGAAAACATTTGTTAACTTTCCTCCATAATATGATTCTTTGTAGTATCATCAATAAAGTCAAGTGCAATTTTAAAAAAATTCTGAGATCACTATTTTGATTACCTTTTGAGAAACTTTACTGTTTTTAAACTACCTGAATGAAGTCTAAAAAATGTAAATTTTTCTTACAAGAGTTTCTTTCTTAAAAAAAGAAATTTTCCTTGCAAGGATAGGTAAGGCCTGCTGGGCAGAGCTGAGGTGGAACCCTCCGCAGGATGTGGAAGAGTGTCTGCTAAAAGGAAATCCTTCAGTGTTTGTTGAATGAATGAATGCAGACTGAAAAAGTGAGGTATGATGAGTGCCAGTTACATTTTTTTTCACTGTATAGCTGTGCGTTTATAATCACAATTAACTTAAGTTTCTTTTTTGTGAAAAATAACATATGTACATAAAAGCAATACATTTCAAAGCATAGTGCAACAATTAGTTGTAAAACAGATTTCAGAGTTTGGTATGGATTACAATTCCACAATTTTAGGTTTTTACTTCTAGCTTCTCTAAGATACTGGAGACTAAAGGAAATATCAATATAATGATTAGCAATCATACTCATTTCTTAAGCCCTGCCATCTCTATATAACTCCACCATAACCTTTGATCTTTCTTCCACACTTTAGGGGCATTTGGGATATGCCCGTTCTAACTTTCTCATATTAGAATGAAAGGGACTGTTGATAATATGGGACAGAGTGATGGAATTAGTTGATGTTCTGGAGAGGCTGGCCTCTGCATTTCAGGACTTACCTGGTCCAGGTACCCATCTGGAGGTTGTAGGTTTCTGGAAAGTTACCCCAGCATATGGAAACTTTGTAGACTCTTATTTAATGCCTGGGTGTTCTTTAGGATTGGCAGGAATGGTCTTGGTTGGGGTTTGGCAAGCTATTATAGGTAGCAATGTCTAATTGAAGCTTGCATAAGAGTAACCTCCAGAGTAGCCTCTCGACTCTAGTTGAACTCTCTCTACCTCTGATACCTTATTTGTTGCACTTCTTTTCCCCCTTTTGGTCAGGATGACAATGTTGATCCCATAGTGCCAGGGTCAAGCTCATTCCTGGGAGTCATCTCCCATGCAACGAGGGAGACTTTCACTCCTGGATGTCATGTCCCATGTAGAGGGGAGGGCAATGATTTCACTTACAAAGTTGGGCTTAGAGAGAATGAGGCCACATCTGAGCAACAAAAGAGGTCCTCCAGAAGTAACTCTTATGCATAGCTATAGGTAGACTAAGCTTCTCTGCTATATATGTAAACTCCATAAAAGCAAGCCTCAAGATCAAGGGCTTAGTGTATTGATTTGGGTGTCCCTAATGTTTGACACATTATCAGAGGTTTCCCTGGTGGTGAAGTTTAATAGTTTCATATTTTTTCTCCCATCCTTCAAGAGACTTTGCCAATACTTTTGGAGTATCCGCTTAATATGTTCTAGGATGAATCCAGGCATTACATTATGATAAACAGGATTAAAGACCCTGACTCTTATTCTGGACTCTCTGTGCTTGGATTGTTTAAATGATCTATCCAGACAGGTTGAGTTAGATTATGTGCTACAGAAAATTTAGGTTCTGGACAAAATAAACCTTTCTTTCTTTGGTCTCAAAGAGTAGATGAACTTCTAAATATAGACAATGTCTTCCTTAACCCTGCATTCTGAATTACCTTAATCCCGACTGGATCGGTTTCATTCTTTTCTCTAAATACCAGGTTATACATATATTAAACAGCCTCTCAAAATCCAGGAATAATAATTGCACTCCAGAGTAAGTGTGACTGCTATAAGAGCTTACAATCTAGGCCCCTGTTTTCTCATAAGTATTTTCTAAATGAGACCGTACAATATTTGCTCTTCTGTTTCTGACTTATTTTCCCTCACCAAATGTCCCACAGGTTCATTCACATCGTTGCATGCCTCACAACTTCGTTCCTTTTTGTAGCAAGACAATGTTCAATCATATGTATATGCCATTGTTCACCAATCTACTTCTCAGTCAGCGCATCCTTCAGCCAACCTCCATTTATTAGGCATCATGTAGAATGTCCAAAGTCAATAGTCCATCAACACTCTCAATTTTAAACAATTGGTCAACAATTACTTTTGAGGTACTGGGTTACCCATGTTCAGAATCTGTTGCTCTAGCCAAAGCAGTTTTGCCCAGGTTTATATATGGTAGGTAAAATGAAAGACTCGCTTCAGAATTGTTAATTAATTGCAATCTGCTCCCAAGATATGATTTTCAGGTGATTGCATATTCTCATTACCCATGTGAGCATGTGTGTCTCTTCCTGTGATGTTATTTTAAGCTGCAGGACACCTGCTTTATGATTGCAAGGAAAGTAGTGATTTGTGTTCGGCTTGCTTTAGAAAGAATAGGCAAGCTCTTTCAAGTGATATTCGAAGTTTAAGAAAGTCTTGGCAGCTGGTGTCATGGTATCATGCTGAAAAGCAGTTCTTTGATAGCACATGCTTTGATAGAGGAAAGCTCTGTGTAGGTAGAACTGACCCACAAAGCATAACTCTATTTATCTATTTGGATGAATTGTAAATTAAAACTTCACTTTCTCTTGCTTCTGACTTTTTTCAACAACCTGAGCATCTTTAATGAACAATAACAATTATGGTTAGTAATCACTAACTCATTGTAAATAGAGTTGAGACAAATCTAGGGCTTGAGGGCAATATTTAGTGCTTATTTGGAAGCAATAGCCAGCTTGTTACTTCTGTTGTCTTTGACATTATCTAGTGAGAAAAACAGCTGTTTTCTCAGTAACTTCTCCTCAAGAAAAAAACCATGGGATAGAAAATTAGCATTCTGAGACTTTTCAGTGAAAAGTGACATTCAACTCCTGAGCTATATGTTTTGTCAGTGACAGAAGCCTCAGGGACAAGGCTTCAAGAGTGAGAGTAGAGTTGTTTTGAGGACCTCAAATGAGTCTCTCACAGTTCACTCAGGCTCTGATATTACTTACACCACTCAGACTATGCTCCAGGAAGACTGCCAAGATGTGAAAACTTCCCTCTCCACCCCCCACAGCTAATTGATGATCTGATAGGGGGTGCTTTGACTCAGCCTATCA
Organism: Myrmecophaga tridactyla; assembly: GCA_004026745.1. NCBI lineage: Eukaryota > Metazoa > Chordata > Mammalia > Pilosa > Myrmecophagidae > Myrmecophaga > Myrmecophaga tridactyla. The sequence continues at coordinate 64,621 of PVIY010004128.1, forward strand.
CATATACACACGTGAGTTACAGAGGCAGCTGGCATGCTCATTGCTGATTTCTTTGTTTGGCAACTTCCTAAAGCAGCATGGGGCAGGCTGAAACACTTGGCACTTCACCTAAAAGGGAAGACGTCTGTTGGTTAACCCCAGCATGAGGGCAAACAGGACATTAAGCGGGGTCACTGTGGTGTCCAATAGCAGGTTAAGGGATGTAATTTATGGACTGGATTTACAGACTTCTGACGTTTTTGTTTGCGATTATCAATTCTTGTTTCAAAAATCTCTGCGGAAATTAAGTACCTGAAACAGATTTCTGTATACAACGAAGGAATGTTAACTGAAAGAACCCCATTTAGTCGAGTTTGAGGCCAAGTTGAGTTGATTGGACGGATCCTCAGGGGTCGTTGATATATTATAGCAGACGGTAGACATGAGGGAGTTGTCAGGCTGCCACCTGGGCTTTCCTTTTCCCACTTATCCCCTCCCTGGCTCTTGCCAAATCTGCTTTGCATTTGAAGTTGATTGAAATGGGTCTCACTGTTAACCTGTCATCTGAAACCCCAGTGATTTAGAGAGCTGTTTGTTCATTTCAGTTGGTGCAAGAAATTGAAGTGAAAAATCTGGATCCTTTTAGAGCATTGGAGATGACCAAACAGAAGTGTCTGGACTTACCCCCGATTAATGGAAAAGTGTTGTCAGGTGCAAGGGATGAAATTTCTGGTGGAAAGGTGGTCCTTTGGTGCCAAAAGTTTGTTGTGGGTAATGACCTCTGTGGGGCTGTTCAGAAAGCCCCTGGAAAACATTATAAAGAATTATACCATCTTGGATTTAGGTGGGTTTATTCCTCCTAAGAGCACAAAATGCTTTCATATATAGGTTATCTCATTTATCTTCATAAATTCAGTGTGAAATAATTTGTGCACTTATAATTATTCTCTTTTTTATGGAGGGAGAAGATGGGGTGCCAGGGAAAACCAGAAAGCCATGAAATGTTTTTGTTTTACAGTATTTTTCTTTCCAAATATAAGTATATATGTATTTGAGCCTATCTTTATTATACAAGAAAACTATTTGGGGTGAGTTGTGTAGAGTGGAAGGATATTAACCATTTTGTGCCATAAGATAATTTTAATGAAAGGTCATAAATTCCTATTAAAGCACTTTGCATATATATATTATGTGAATTTTCGGTGAATTGAAGCGATGGTGGATGGAAAAGAACTTGTTCTGAGAAATGAGTTGAAATAAGCTGGTTCTTGGTCCCTGAACATTGGAAGTTTAGCTTGCCTAGCAGTAATGAAATGGAACCCGACATTACTTTCCAGGGCAGAAAGCAGCCTGGCATAAACACCTTGGTCATGCAATCTGGGAATTGATCCAACCTTAAAACGTTTGTCATTGTATTATGTCAGAGATGCTATGAAGAAAAATGATGTAAAATTATGGAAAATGAATTGGGCTTTTTAGAAAAAAATGTTTTGTGAAGTAGGTGCATTATTGAGAGCACCTGAATTACATTTGAGGACAGTATTTGGTGAAATTTTATTAGCTAGGATACAGGTTTTTCTGAGGCAATGGAGAATCTAAAAATATTATGACTTAATCAAGAGAGAAGTTTATATCATTTCTTGTACAGCTGGTAGGTGTGTAGGTTGGTCTGGCAGCTTGACGTAATCAGGAACCCAGGACTCTTTGGTCTTCTATATTCAACACGAATGAAGTTTACGGTCTGATATGGCTCTTCTTATCTTCCCTTTCTATATTTGCATTCCTGTCAGCTGGGAGGGGGAGAGGCAGTGCAAAGCCTACTCCGTATTTGTTGAGTGCACAAATCAGATGTCCTACATAGCAGTTTCTGTCCACAGTCTATTGAGCCAAACTTAGTCCTATGGCGCATTAGCTTCAGGAGTGTTTGGGAAACGTAGTGTTTAGTTCAGCAGTCTTATTTCCAGCTAAAATGTGAAGGGCTGATTATTAATACAAGAAAGAGAGCAGATACTGGGGAAAAAACAACAGTCTCCCACACAGAAACATATTGTGACAAAATTTTAATTTATTGTAAGACGTATCAGCTCTATGACTGTTTTAGAGCTAAATACTACGCCATTTTGGATAATATTGCCATTAATTCATTTTCTCTAATAGAGCTTCTTAATTCAATTAATGCTAATCACGTATCTAGATCATTAGGATAATGGCTTATCTATTTATATGTTATATTTAAAAAAATAGAGCAAATATCAAATTCCTCACTTTTTGCCTCTGCTCCTTAGTATTTCGAGTTGGATTAATTATATTCTGATGAGGAAATTTTTCACACATGTGCACACACATGTACACACACACAACGATAGTAAAGTTTGGTAGAAGTATCAAGACTTTATTTACTAATCTGTTCTGAATTGCAAAATCAAATCTACCAGTCATAGTAGAATCAGAAGTACTGCTTGGCTTCAAGAGAGAGTAAAGGGCAAATTTTCATTGAGCTGGACTACCAGGAATAGTTTTTAGGTATGTATTTTCCCTCATTTCTGCTTTTGTAGTTAACTGCAACACATTATGAAAATAAGTTTCTTACAACATACTTTAGAAAATGTTTTCAATTTACAGGATAGGACTTATGAAAAGATCAAGTCTCTTTCTGTTTGATGTTTAAAAAAATTAGCCATGTTATGTCTACAAGCAGCTTCTTACTTTGTAAAATAAAAATTCCCTGTAGTTTCAATTGCATAATTAATCATATAACCATAATGTGATATTTAAATTATTTTCTGAATACACTGTTTCTCGGTGGTAGTTGTTTTGTTTTGTTAATAGCTGTTACTGTTTTTTGCTTCCCTGGTCTAATAAAAGAGGGTGTAATAAATAATTTTTCAAAATTATACCTAAGCTATAGGGGAAAATTGCTTTCCAGTTGTATTATTTCCCTTATTTCTTCGTACAGAATCTTTCAGGATTATTTTCTCAAATTATAATGCAAAAATGATAACCTTTAAAAGTATTAAAGCCCAACAATTTTGGAATTTGCTTAGAGATCCTTTAGGAAAGAATGTGTTCCTTTACAATTTTAAATTAGGCTAACATAGGTGTATTGATAAAAAATCATAATACTTATGAGAAAATAGAGCCTTTTTCTGTCCCACCCACAATTTCCATTCTAAGAGACAACTACTTGAAACCATTTAGCTATTATTTCTGTTATTTACCTCCTATTTCTGAATAATATACTCATGGGGCTATTTTTTATTTTTGAAAAATCCTACACATTATCTACTGTTGTCTAATTTTGTATGATGAGGATTTATTGTTATGTTTGAAACTATTCTCTTCTCCTATAAAACCTGCCAAACACATATGTATCTTTCCCCCACCCTTTCAATATAGCGATTTTATTATTTGTGGTTCAACCAATATTTGGTGACTGTTTTATATGATTATATAGGAATTAGTCATGGCTGAGCCATATACTTTTCTCTGATTATGTTTTTCCTTGATATGAAACATTGCTTTGTTTATATGCTTACTTTTCTATGGACTTCTCACTCTTCATTTTACCTTAAAATACTCTGCTATAACTATCAAATACCTCTCACTACGGTTAAAAACTCAGTAAATCTATGAATTCTTTTTGTTTGTTTTCTTGTGACATCCTAACTGGAGTTCTTAATACTCCTCCTCTGTGGACTGCTACTTTCTAGGTCTCCTAAATTGTGGTCCTGAACTTTCCCCTCAATATCATCCTGTGAATTCCTTTTGCTTCTCTCTCTGCTTCATAGATCCCACATCTTCTTCCTTGGATGAGTTACTGGGTTTGGTATACTACATCAGCCATTATTAGTTCCTGAGAAAGGGTAAATAGGAAGTAAAAGTTTTTAGAACTTTCATGTAGGAAAATCTCCTTTATGCAGTTGATGTATCTAATGGTTAGTTTAGTTGGTAAAGAATTCTAACTTGGAAATTATTTTAGCTTAACAATTTGAAGCCATAATTACACTTGTCTTCTAACTTCCATTATTGGGGAAGCATTCTGATGCCATCCTGATTCTCTGTCCTTCATGTATGTCCTGTTTTTCTATCTATAGTTTTGTGGAAGCTTCTCTTTATATACAATTTTCTGAAATTTCAGTTTATGTTTTTTGTCAGTCTTTATTCATAGTTAAGGTGGGTACTCAGGGGAGTCTTCAACGTATAAATTGTTGTGTTTTTAATGGTATGGCCAGGAGGAGGTATATATCAAATAAGTGAAACAAGTTGAGGATAAATGGTTTGGCTCATCTGTATCTTAATGACAGTTGAAACTGTCCAAGTAGATGAGATTGTTAAGGAAGAGATACAAAAGAGATGAAAGAACTGAAAGGGGACTCTAGGGAATGCTATGTAGAGAAATAAAAGAGAAGAAAGAACAGCAAAAGAATCTGAGAATGCATGTCAGGGGAGAACCAAAATGATACAGTATCCCAGAAGTAAAGTGAGAAATTGTGAGGATCAGAGATGGTGAAAAGCAATGAACGTGGAAGAAAAATTGAAAAGATGGGAACCAAACAAGGAGCCATGGATTTGGCAAGCAGAAGTTTATCAATAGTTTTTTTTCATAAAGTATTAGGAGTGTGTGATGATCAGGTTCATATGTCACTTTGGCCAGGTGATGGTGCCCAGTTGTGGTCAAGCAAGCATTGGCTTGTAACTGCGAGGACATTTCGTGAACTTAAATCACCAATAAGTTGATTGCATCTATGGCTGATTACATCTACAGTTAACTAAGGGGAGACTCTTCTGCAATGAGAGGTGTTTAATCCAACCAGTTGAAGGCTTTTGAAGAAGTGATGACTTCAGCAGTTAGAAGAGTGAGTATTTTTTTTTGCATGGGCAGGCACCAGGAATCAAACCCAGGTCTCCGGCTTGGCAGGCGAGAACTCTGCCACTGAGCCACCGTTACACCACACAAGAGAGAGCTTTTGTCTCTACTTTAGCCAGCTACTCCCTCCTGGGAAGTCCATCAAAACCCTCACTGGAGTTGTCAGCTTGCAGCCTACCCTGTGGAATTTGTGCATCCTCACAGTTGTGTAAACCACTTTTATAAAATCTTGTGCTATTTTCAGGTATCTTCTGTTGGTTCTCTTTCCCTAGAGAACCCTGACTAATACAAAGTGGAAGCCAGAATGAATAAGATAAAATAGGAAGTGGAAGTAGTGATTGTAGAATATGGTTTCAAAAGCGTTGACAGAAAAGACAGAAGAAGAGAGAAGTGAGGCAATGGAAAGGTGTAACAAGCTCAAAGAAGGTGGCCCACCAGCAGTGAGACTTCAGCCTGTTTATTGGGTGAAAGGAGCCACTGGTGAGAGACGTAGAAGATACAAAATGGAAAGCAATTCCATAAATGGAATTAGCTTCCCATTTATACATTCTGGCCTCAAAATAAATTGACATTTGTGTGATTGGTTACTGACTGGTTTATATGCATTTTAGAAAGCTTTATACTTAAATATAGGTGTATAGCAATTGGCTTAGGCTAGATTACTTTGTGATAAGCAACAATTCCCAAAACTCAGTGGCTTAGAGTAACTGAGGTTCTATTTCTTGCTGACACTTCAGGTAGACTATGTAATGGGTAGGTTGGGGATTTTGCTGCAATTTGTCCTCACTTTAGGACGCAGGCAGATCATAGCAGCCCTCCTTCCCATGTGCTGCCAGTCACATTGGCAAGAGAGAAAAAGTCATGGTAAATTACACCCTTGGATTTAAAATTTCCAACTAGAAGTGACTTTCAGCCACTTCCTCTCACACTTTATCTGCCAAATCAAGTCATTGACCGCGCTGCCTTCTAAGGGGTGGGGATGCACGGTCCTAATACATGCCAGGAAGAAGAGCTAAGCAGAACAGTTGGGCATGTCCCTAATGTCTAACATGAGGTGATACTTATTTGCATTACAATATTGATGTAGAGTTCCCAAATAAACAAAAAAATTGTGCTCATTTTTATAAAAAGTTAGGGTTTTTGGTCCTGAAAATAATCCCATATTACATCTTTACTTCTAAGGGAAAAGTAGGATTAAATATGTTTCATTTCCACTTACAATGCCGTTTTCAGAAATATAACTCTAATTATGTACCAGAAGGAATATGTACCTGAAAGGAGTACACTAGGTTCTACTAATGAGCCTATTAAATTGAAAATTAAAAAGAAATAAGAAAATTTGTTAGGTAAAATTAATAGGAATTTTTCTTAGAACTAGTTGACCAAAGACCCTTTTCATTTTTTAAAAGTTCTGGCAATTCCTTTAAAAAATATCAAATGCTGTAACAGAGGAAAACAAGATGAAGTAAAGATCAGAATCTGGCTACACACATTTTCAGGCTGATGGTTCGACTCCCTCTACTGTATTGTCACAGGTTAGAACATGCCTTGTTAGCCCAACCCAGTACATTTTCTTAGTACAAGTGACTATGGCGTAGCCTCCATTCCGTCCCTGATTGCAGTTTATAAATGCTGCACGGGGAAGTGTTTAGTGTTCAGACCAAGAGCTGCGCTTTTTTATCCTAGTTTCACGAACCGGAGCAATCTCTTGTATCTGACAGATTTTTCACAAATGTGCATATTAGAAGTCTTCAGGGACGCATCCCAGACATTTGTAGCATTATTAAGAAGTTAAATTGTAAACCATTTTAAGTGTGGGAATGACAGGAGTAGTAATTTTATGGATTTTGAAACATTTTTTTCATCACAGCTGAAACAGATTTATCTTTAACACTTTGCTCTGTCTGTTAAAAAGTGCAGTTCCAGTGCTAGTGTGGACTGCAATCAGGGCATTATTACTTTAGTGTGACACCCATTTCCTTGATGTCATCTGGTTTTTCAAGAGCCTCTCTGTTGGATTTGATCTTCCAATGAGTTTTACCTACTTACCAGTGAATGTAAGTGAGTAAAAGGAGTCTCTTTCCACAGAACTAATAAAGTTCTTTTGGAACATTTAAAAAGAGTTGAAATCAAATGGGAAGAAGACTGCCAGAGAGATAAAGCAGAATGTGTTTTGAACATTGGTTTTCTTTTGCTCAAGTGCATAGTCTTAATAGTTATCCACCAGTTTTATGTGTGTGTGAATAGGTAGAGTGTGGTGTGGTTAATAAAGTAGCTTTCACTATTCGGAGAGCTCAGATGAGTTATTTCTGAAGAGAGAGAGTGCTGTGTTGGGTTAAAGAATGTGCTGGTTTGAAAGGAAGTATGCCCCCTAAGAAAAGCCATGTTTTAATATAAATCCCATTTCATAAAGGTAGAATAATCCCTGTTCAATACTGTATATTTGAAACTGTGATGAGATCATCTCCCTGGTTGATGTGATTTAGTCAAGAATGGCTGTTAAACTGGATTAGGGATGACATGTCTCCACCCATCTGAGTGGGCCTTGATTAGTTTCTGAAGTCCTATAAAAGAGGAAATATTTTGGAGAATGAGAGATTCAGAGAGAGCAGAGAATGCTGCAGCACCACAAAGCAGAGAGCCCACCAGCCAGCGACCTTTGGAGATGAAGAAGGAAAACGCCTCCCGGGGAGCTTCATGAAACCAGAAGCCAGGAGAGGAAGCTAGCAGATGATGCCGTATTCGCCATGTGCCCTTCCAGCAGAGAGAGAAGCCCTGACTGTGCTCGCCATGTGCCTTATCGCTTGAGAGAGAAACCCTGAACTTCATCGGCCTTCTTGAACCAAGGTATCTTTCCCTGGATGCCTTTGATTGGGCATTTCTATAGACTTGTTTTAATTGGGGCATTTTCTCGGCCTTAGAACTGTAAACTAGCAACTCGTTATATTTCCCTTGTTAAAAGCCATTCCATTTCTGGTATATTGCATTCTAGCAGCTAGCAAACTAGAACAAAGAGTCTACAAAAGGAGTAAATGCTGGCCAGAGCCCCACACTCATCTTTACAACAACAGGAGCAGGATAAAATGGAAAAGGTTCAAAGCAAAAGCAAACAGTTGATGTAAAAGCACAAGAAAAATTAATTTTTAAGACACATGACCCAAGAAAAATACAAAACCTTTGTGTCATCAAGGAGCAGAACTTGTTTAAAATAGATTTTTATTAAGACGATATGTATTGGATGGATATAACACTGGCAATACGTTAAAGTTTCATGTGTATTATGAATAATCTTAGTTTACACCAGAGTGGCATTCCACTGATACATGTTTATTATTTAATTTCATAGAATATACAGTATTTTGACAGGATGACTAAGTTGAATCAGTTACCTTGAAGCTGTAATAGTGATCTGCAAACTGAAGCATATTAGCCTTAGAAATTATTAGTTGATTTTAACAACTCTGGGCTAAGGTGTTGATCAGCATTTTAAATGGAATAAGGGCTTAGAAACAGTCTGCATAACATTAGTTTTATGAAAATGAGAGATAGGCTTACACTTAGATGTTTCCCAAGGTGTACTTGTAAATTTTAATATGGAATTTTGAAAGATTGGTCTATTATTTTAAATATGTAGTATTTGAATGTGTAGTTTGGCTAAGAATTTAAAAAGATATGTTTGTTGGATATATTTATCTGGTTAATAGATTTTAAATGGGCCATGACTAACGAGAAATAAGAACTCTACTCATCTAAAAGTAATATATTCTAACATTACCTGATTATTACAGTAAAGGGCAGACTCTCTAAAATAAATCTGGCGCCTATCAGTATATGCACACTGGTACACAAAATATGCTAGGAATTAGTTGATTTTTCTTTGTTTTTCAGGAGCACTGGAGCTTTCTTCTTAAACCCACTACAAAGGTAGCAGTTTTGATGTGTAAGATATATAAGGTGAAGTGTATTTGACTGTTCTTACTTGTACACACACAGAAGAATGCTTTGCAGTGTCTTCACTTTACCCATGAGCTGCACTAAATTTTTATAAATAATAGACTCCATATTGTAGAGGACAAGTTTTTTTAAAAAGTACATTCTTTCTGCAGATTTGAAAAAGTGTCATATTCATTGTATGGAATCCTGATAGAGATATGATGACAATACAATACAGATGTGTTTACAGCACATTTCACATTAGTGTAAGCGATGTAAATACATGTAAGTGTATTTAACATATACAGAATGTACACATATCTACATTTGCACCCACACACACCCGCACATGTACATAGTCACATTTATACATAGTACAACATATGGTGTCTATATTTTTTATACATTCCAAATTATGAGAGAAATGTACATTTTTTTTGTATTTAGATAACAAACTTTAAACCAACATCCCGACTGTGTATGTGTCTTTAAATGCTACTTTGGACTTAAAGAGGAAAGGAAATCTGTCTTACTGAGTTTCCTTTCAACATTGCAATGACGGTTTTACAGAGATCTATCTCCCTGGCTTAGAACCTTCATCTCAAATTTGATTTAAATCTCATTTTCTCCTCTCTGCCTGTGTCTGACTTGACCAGTCCTTCCTGGGATCTGGGAGAAGGACAAGATCTTCTTTTCACTTATCCCACTTCCTCACCTTGGGATGGTGTCGGCAGGGTGTTGTTTGAAGCTCGCGATTCTACCCGCTTCCTCTCCCCGGTGAGTCATGGCTCTCATGCTCACTCTGTTTCTCTAGTCTACACCGACTGATGTTTGCTGCTGCCACTTTGGCTAGGGTTTAAAGGCTGGCTGAGTTTTGGTGTGGGGGAGGGAGGCAAATGTGAGTTTATTTCATCACCCACCTTGAAATGAGGGATCCAGATAAATCAAACTCTTCCTTTCCTTTACATTTCCCCACATCACTGCTCCTGGATGTCGGGTCCTATTGCCCAGTGGGGAGCCTTCTGGTGTGGGAACCATCAAGGTGGCTCAAGCCCAGATGCCTTCCATAGTGTCCATGAGACCATAAGAAACTTAGACTTCCTTTCTACCCCAAGTGATGGGATGTCTGGCTGCCTTGCTGGCCACTCCCTTTCTCTCTGCCCCATCATCATCTCACTCCAAGTTTTTTCAGTCCTGTTTGGACAGGCACAGGTGGGGATGATGGTCAAGACCACTGCCTAAGTGGACATGTAATTAGAGGACAGAATGCCAGTCTTTTCTTCCTCATGACAACTCCAACCTCTTCCTATGACACACTGGATTGACCCAGCTCTTTCAATCTCCCTCTTTACCCCTCATCCTCAGTTTTCATTTTTTAAATAGGAGGGGTGTGTATATGTGGGCTGGGAAAGCAGCAGTCTGTTGGGGCTCAGCAGGATTGGTTCTCCAACCTCTGAGAAAGATCCCAGTGGAAGACACTTAGCCCCAATTGTTGGTGACTGTGTGATATGTGGTACGTACATAGTACCTCTTGAGCCTCAATTGTGAGTGACAATCAGAAGACACAGTGAACTTCCTCTCAGCAACCTGTCATTCATGGTGGTAAACAAAGGCACCGAAACATTAGGCGTCGCTGGCAGAGTTTGTACAGTGGAAGAATAAAGGAAAAGTAGAGATGGTGATTAAATCACCCCTATGTTGCACTTCCATAAAATGAGACTACATCTCATAGTCACTGGCCGCTTCTTCCTCTCTCTGTGTGTGTCTTCATTTTGCCCACAAGATTTAGAAATTCCCCCAATTGTTCATCTTCAATTTTCTGTCCTGATTCTTCATTTTCTTGCTGAATAACTTTCTTGTCTATTCTCATAGCCTCAACTTTCACTTCTATCAGGATGGCTCTGAAATTTAGCTCTTTCCTGAGCTCTGTTGCCACATGTGTAATTGTTTATATTGGTATTTGGATATCTTGCCAGAACTCAAACTTAATATCTTGTAAACTGAATTAGCATATTCCCTCAGACAAGTTTCCTAACTTTCTACTATTTCATATTTAATAGCATTACCATATTCCTAGATGCCTGAAGTTCGGTTTTGTCTTTTTTCCTCTTCTAGTTGTTGCCAGTTGCTCTGAATGAGTCCTTCCCTAAATCTCTCACATATATCCATGTCCATTCTTACTGATAACCTTTAATCCACTTATATTTCTTTCTTAGACTATTGCAACCCCTTCCCCTCCCCTGATTTCCCTGCCTTTAGTCTTCCAACACTTTACTACACATGATCACTGGATTCATCTTACTAAAGTTAAGATTCAAATATTCATCAGTGACACCTTGGTTACTTCTAAGCCTGATATGTATGGTAACTCACCATGGGGCCACTTCTGCCTTTGGCTCCCACTGCTTCTCCACTGTTTTAGTCAAACTAAATTACTGCTGTGTTCCAAACAGTTTCTGTATTTCCCTTGGCAATCTTCCTCTGTTTCTAATCCCACTTGCTCTTCAAGACTCAGCTCAAATGATTACTTAACTTATGAAGCTTCCTCTGAAACTCCTTGTTGGAATTAACCTCTCAAGAGGTACTATGTACGTACCACCACTTCTGCTGCACTTAGTTTTATTTCTCCTAGAGAACTTACCACATTTGATTATAGTAATTTATATACATCTTACCTCCCATACCAGTGTGTAAATTACTTTAACATGGAGATTGAATATTGCATTTCTCTCTATGCATTCATACAGTTAAGAGAATAGAAACTCATAGTCATTACTTAGATACCTTTCCTGTGATATCTTCTTTAGAGATTCAGGATTTTGTGATATAAATTTTAAAAGCAGGATATTGCTGCATGTGTTAAGTGCTTCTCACAGTTCTTATTGCTGTCAACATTCATAAATTATTTGAACTGTAATCTCCATTTTTTTGTACAATATATATCACATCTATTAACCCAACGTGTGTGGAGACTTTTAAAGCTGAATGAATTCATTATGGAAAACAGGGGAGACCTCAGAGCTGAAGGTGGTTGTCAGAAGTGAGAGGCTTTCAGGGAAGGTGGCTGAAAACAAGCAGGCTACTAAGCCCTCAATCTTTTTGAGCAGCTGCTCGGCTCTTTGTGTTTTGTGTGTCCCTTTCTTGTGGGTGACAAGTACCAAATCTCTTAAGGCATGCAAGGGAATGAAAATGAGAGTTTGGGGCTCATGGCCTCAGCTGTTTAAATTTATCGCCCTGGTCAAATAGCACAAATTCTCTTCTCTCTTTTGCATTGTCCTTCTTAGTTTCCCACAAGAATGTGCTTTCCCCAACCTGACGGGCAAATGTATAATTTATTTCATCACTGAATTTACTGTGAAACCAATTGTTTTCCTAGTGCGTGGAACCAATGTAAACAAAACCAAGAAGCCTGCTCTGTGGCTTATTTAAAACGCTGCTTTCTGAGTACTATTCCAGCCAGCTCTCTGCTTTGGGATAGCGATCTGGTGTGCCTTAGCAATGTTGCTGGAAAACGCCGAGGCAATTTGCCATCTTAAAAGTAGCGCTACTATAGACCAGAAGGGTGATACGCTTTATGCAATCGATCTAAAATAATTTCAGAACTCATAAATCTGGGCCATTCTCAAACTCTTATTTTGAATTATCACTTTGATGCTTCTTTATGTGAAGCAGCAGATGAAAAGTTGCTACTTAACTCTAAATGTTAGGTTTGAGGAGTGTTCCCAAGTTCATTAGTTAGCTTTAAAACCTACCAGCTAATAAATAGAAAAAAGAGATCTGGATTATGAGACAGTTATGAAATTGCACGATTTAGGAAATTTATTCTCTTTTAAAAAATTGAGCATCTTATACCCATATGTTCCATATTTTCTTCAAGAAGAAACTGAATCAGTGGTCAGGCACTTTCAGGCCTATAAAGACTCATTACTTAAAACAAATCCCGTAGTACCCACTCATATCAGTATGATTGCTAATACCTTGCACAGCTTTCTTTTAGACGACTGGGCAACTCACTTTCCTTCTTTATAACCTCAAACTCTCACACGCTCCTGCCAAAGTTGGCTTGTTTATGTTCCAGGGAGAATCCGAAGATCTCCCAGTGGCGGTGCAGATAGAGGAGTGTGCAGATGTGTTTATGCGGGTTTGGTTCAATATTTCTTACACAGATTTCCTCACCCCTACCACCTCCAAGTCCTGGGGTTTGCAAGTAGTGGTTCTACAACGTGCATTTTGAATTCTCTTTGCTGGGATTTGTGTGTGTACCAGTGGGGTATAGAAGTCAGGATTAGCTGCAGGATTAATTCAGTAACTCAGTGGATAATCTTTCTGAAATATCAGCACCTTGATTTCTGTTTTTGTTAGTTATTTCCAGTTTTTAACTTCATTTATTTGTGTTTCATTGTAAGAGAAATGCAAACCTATTGTGTGAAAATTGGGAAATATAGAACAATAGTAAACAACAAAACACACTCATAATCTCACCAGGATCAACCATGACTAAGATTTTGGCATAGTGCTTTAAAATATTTTAGCTATGAATTTGTTCTTTGCCTTATTAAGATCGCACTGTAATATTTTATTCTCTTTCTTGCATTTCAATTCGTATTAAATCGATATTGCCTTAAGTCATTAAATATTCCTTATGTAATTTTTAGTAGCTGCAAAACCTTATAATATTACATTCACGTTATAAAATTGCTGACATTTGACACATATCACATGGTTCAACTTAATATTTTATTATCCCTTGATTCTATACATTAAGATTTCTTCTAATTTTTCATTATCATCAATACTGCTTTCATTAACAACTTTGTGTTTAAATCTTGTTCTGCAATTTTTTTTCCTTTGTGATAGATCAATTTTATTATGCAAATATTTCCCTATTCTTGAGTTCGTAATCTTGATTCCATTTTTTTTGGAGGCGGGCTGGATTGGAATAGACCATCAAATAAATTTTTAAAGAAGACTGTATGCTTAGTATACTTCTATATTGCATATAAAAAATCTTTATTGCTTTTGCATATGAAAACCAACTTAATTGTTTATGAGATTCTTGGTAAGCAGCCTTCTTCCCTTAGAACAGTGCATATATTGTTTAGTTGTGTTCTGGTTTTTGAGTTGAGGAGAATGGCAAGCTTTGATTGATCCTCTTTCCCTCCCTCCCTCCCTTCCTCCCTCCCTCCCTCCCCCTCCCTCCCTCCCTCTCTCCCTTCCTCCCTCCCTCCCTTCTTTCCTTCCTTCCTTTCTTCTTTTCTCTTAGCAAATGTTTTCCTTATTCTTGTGATTGAAATATTTGTAAATATATTTCTTGACATTGGCTTCTTTTCATAGATTTTTGCATAAAATATGATGAGCCCATTTCATTTGCACATACATGTTTTTTTTCAGCCTAGGAAAAAATTCTTTGCTTATTGTTTCTGTTCCAATTGGTTTGGACTAGATACTGCAATAATGGTCTAGCTCTCCAGTCTTTGGTCTACAGATGGGTCATCTTCTCTTTCATTTTTTTCATGGGCTTGTTTGCTTCTGTACTTCAAGTTTTTCTTTATATCACTGATTATATTTTCTGAAGCATAAATTTTCCCCTTTATTGTCATTATGTTCAATTTAGCTCTATTCCTCCTTTCTTAGTGTTATTTTTTATGCAAATTTTTAAACTACCATTCTTTAAAAAGTAACATAAACAAAAGAAAGGCATAGGACAAATATTTTGTAGGGGAAAAATCTCAACAAATATTAAAGGTTGATAAAATTAATATGAAAAAAACAATTCTTTCAACTAAAAAGTATATCACTGTCCTGCAACAAAAATGGGCATAGACAATTACAAGCTCTTTGCAGAAGACTTAAAATAGGCAAGTGCAGGAATAATGTCCAGTCTTATTAGTAAAAATTTTTAACTAACATAATATTTTTAAATATGAAGTTTAAGATTAAAAATTGATACAATGCTGAAATGAATTATCACAAACAGTGCTGATGAGAGAGCAAATTTCAACAAACTTTCTTAGAATCACTTTGTTGATATATGTCAATAACTTAAAAAGGAGAAAATTCATTGATCCAACATTCTTACATATGGGAACATATCTTAAATAAATAAGAGATATGATGAAAAATTGTACATAGTACAAAGACATTAATTTATGCCATAAAATTAGAAAATGTAAACACCTAAATATTTAAGAGAATCACACACACTAGAACACATACATAATGGAACATAAATTATTTTTATGTCTTTCTGTTATGACAGATCCCATTCATTGGAAGGCCTGGGAAAATCATGTAAGGTGTAGCTAGAGAGATTCTTTCATTGTCATAATGGAACATTATGTATCTATTTTTTAACCCTGTTTTAAAAGAAAATTTAATTATTTGGAAAAAAATTCATTTTAATGTTAACTGAAAAAAAATTATGTACATTCTAGTATCTAAATAAAATCCTCTCTCTCCACACACACACATGCACAGTTCTTGTATGTATCATTTTATAATTATTATCATTAACTTCGTCCCATGGTCTTTTTTTTCTTTATTAGAGAAGTTGTGGGTTTACATAACATTCATGCATAAATACAGGGCGCTATTATTAACACTTTGCATTGGTGTGAAACGTTTGTTTCAATTGGTGAAAGCACATTTTTATAATTGTACTATTAACTATAGTCCAAGGTTTAACTTTGGGTTTACCATTTGTATAGTGTGTTTCCCCCAATGGTCTTTAAATCACACCCTGTTCTCTTCTCCTCTGGATTTTTCTTCTTTCATGGAAGGCATGCTGTCTTCCATCACACAAAGGATTTCCTGTGATAAATAATGTTCAGATGTGTCTTCTGATTCTTCAGACTGATGGTCCTCTTACCTTCTTTTGCAGTACTTCCTTCTTTAGGCTACACTTTTGATTTTTCTTTACTCAGTCTTGAAGAGTGAGAGACTGACTTAAGAGTGGTGATTGCCAATGACTTGCCTTTGGCCCCTTCCTTGGACCACCTGGGTATGATTTTATTCTCAAATCTACAGCTCCCTGGATGTTTGATTCATATATCTTCTTGCCCAATTATTCATGTCTAATAGGCTTTCATGTAATGTAGCTTAGCTGGGTTGAAATTGCATCTTCTCTTATGTTTCCCTTTCCCACCCCACCCCGTTACTCTGACACACTGAACAAATGGGATACATTTGTATTTTTCTGAAAATTTCTACCATAATGTATCAAATTTTTCTTTTAATTTTTTTACGTTAATATTCAGAGATAATAAATATCTGCAAAAAGATAAATGTAACAAATATGCAAAATGGACAGAAAGTGAATAAAGATTAGGAAAAACTTTATTGTTTTGCTGATAGAGTAGGAGAGTGCTAGGACTACGATCTGTTAGTTTGCCAAGAAAGCTGAATCACAAAGAATCTAAGTGATTTCTCCAAAGTGCCATAATCAGCAAGAGGGCGACAGGAAGGAGACCTCAGGGTGGCTGTCCTTCTGTTATGACAGATCCCATTCACTGGAAGGCCTGGGAAAATCATGTAAGGTGTAGTAGAGAGATCCTTTCATTGCCATTTTTCTCTCCCGTATTTCATAGATTGTGGAAATTGAGAGAAAGTCCTGAAGTGTCATCTAATTATAAAGAGAGTGAGGAAATCTACAAAAGATACTTTTCCAAAAAATAGGCAAGAGAGGATTGTCGAGCAGAAAAACTTAGATTTGAAATCAGACAGACCTAGATCTGTATCTATAATTCCTCCGCATATTAATTACATCACTGTAGATATGTTACTTCATTTTTCTGATCCTTAGTTTTCTCATCTGTAAAATGGGAACGGAAATGCTTCAGGACTGTTATCTAAAGCACTACCCGGATGTCACTGGTATATTTAAGTGTTCAATATGTGAGAGTGATTATTATTATTGTCAGCCCATAGATTCAGTATAGTCCAAGGACTCCATTTCCTAACCATAAGAACTATCATAAAGAAATATTTCCAAGTCCTTGACTGGCTTAGATTATGAATAATCTTGAGAGAAGTAAAGCAATTATTATGAAGTGCATAATCAGGAAAGAAGCAAAACTATATAGATCTTTTGTTTTAAAATAGCACTTTCTTTAACCTTAACAAGATTCTTAAATGCTCACCACACTTTTTTCTTTTTCTAAAAATCTTTGAATTTCAAAACACCAAACAGTTTATGCCAGGAAAAATTTTCTACCGACTCATCTTGTTCTAGGGACCCCAGAGGGCAGAATCAGGATGAAGAGATGGGAGTTCCCAGGAGACAGATTTAATTTCAACTAGAGAAAGAACTTGGAACAATTTGAGCTCTCTGAATAAGGAATGAGCTACCTTAGGAGATGGGAAATTCTTGACTCTCAAAGAGAACCACCTGGCCGGAATACTGTAATAAGGATTCAAGCAGAGGGTGGGAAGTTATCCCACTTGTCCCCAAGTTCTCTTACACCCTGAAATTCTGTGATTCCAGAATGTCACTTTCAGGAAGTCTCTTGCTTTAGAAAAGTAAGTACAAATGGAAATTTACCTCAGTGTCTGGTTTATGACTTAGAAAATAAAACTCGGATGGGCCTGTCCGAGCCGCCTGGAACTTAAAGTTCATTCAGATTGTACCTTAGGTCTTAGTTAGCACTACCGACCAGGGCTTTGGAGTTAAATAAAGTCTAGAAAGTACCATTGTTTGTCTGGCACGGGGAGCCAGTGCAGCAGACTTGGTTCTTACCTTGGTGTCTAACACTTCATTAGGTTCTGGACATGATTCTTTTGTTAGGTGCCAGCACGAGCATTTCATTACAGGTTCAGGAAATCGTGAAGAGATAAATGCTCAAAAGTATGCTTCCAAGGAAGATATTAATGGAGTGTTAATGCATCTAACCCTCTTTCCAGAGTCGAACCCTCTAGAGGGGGTTTGGATTTATGGGTGTGAGAGTTAGTTCATGCCAATAGAATCTTTAGATTCATTTAGCCACAAAGTAAATATGAATATTAATTAAAAGACTTTATTTAGTACTTCCTTGTAAGCAAAATTCCTTGAAAACTTCTTTCTGGAACAAAGCCATCTGCTTACTCAGTCATGGAAACCTAGAGCCAACAAAACTAATATATGCTTTTCCTAACTCTGAGATGTCAGACAGTAATAACATTATATTCTCCAAGCAGAAGAATTTTAGACAAAAGCTTCAAAGGAGGCTTGTGAAAGAATTCTTCAACGAGCTTCCGGAGCACAATCATGTTTTAAAGCTGCTGTGTGTTTTAAAGGTTTTAGTTGATCCCCTCTAAGGAATTTTTAATTTCTGGTACTGTCAGCTTCAGCTCTGTTTAGTTCCTTTTCATAATGTCCATCTCTCTATCAACATTGTTTGTGGGCATATATTGTTTTCCTGATTTCCTTTAGTTCTTTGTCCATGTTCTTCTTTAGTTTTTTGAGCCTGTTTAGGACCATTTTTTTAAGTCTTATTCTGGAATGTCCTAGGTCTCATTCTCCTCAGTGATGGTTTCTAATTCCTTAATCTTCTTCTTTGCCTGGGTCATTGCTTGTAATCTTTTGTTGAAACCTGAACATTTTGATATTTTAGTGTGTTATTGGTGGATCTTAGATTCTGAGGCATCTGTTCCTTAAGATTATATCCAGGTAGCATATGATAAAGTTTTCTGTGAATGCCAGGTTCTAACCAAAAAAAAAAAAAAAAAAAGAGAGAGAAAACACGTTTCCCAGTCTTTGCAGATAGATCTTTACCAAGCTTATGGGCCTCCCTGGTACTTTCTGCATATGCCTCTTACCTTGGACATGCATGCATGGTGCCAAGAATTCTTCTGTTTACTTAGATATGAATGTCCCCTCTTCCCTAGGAAACAGTTTCCTCGCAGTCCTGGGCACTGCACTGTGTGTCCTGTATTTAGCGATTCCTTGACCCAGGCGTTCTATTGGAAAGCTCTGCCTTCTACACCTAGGGCAAGTTCGGGGACAGTGAGTCCCTTCCGGTACCACCAGGCGAATTGGGCAGACATTCATGATCCCAGTATGTGTCAGAGGGTTACTCTGCTCCCTCTGGAACCAGGACCAGGGACCCAAATGGGCCAGCTCCGTGCCTGGCCAGTGAGGGGTGAGGGAGAGGCCAGCCACGGCGCCCCAAGATCAATGTGCTTGTGGCCTTTTTTCTTGATTCAGTGCCTGCCCTGAGACTGCAGTGGTTTACCTATTTTCTGAAGCTTCAGGAAAGATGTTTCTGCCAGTTCTTCCTTGTGGTTCAAAGCTTTTATGAGGGGAAGCAGTTCACTCTGCCATCTTGATTACGTTTTCATTAGTTTTCCTCTCTCACTTTTGACTTTGATTTCCTTCTTCTTCTTCTTCTTCTTTTTTTCTCCTTTTCAGATTTTATGGCAGGTGGGGATGGGAGCAAAGGACCAGGGTTTTTCATGTTGTGTGAAAAGAATGCCAGCAGGAATGAAGAACAGTTAGGTTGCTTTTATTTATTTTAAATCCTATTTTAAAATGTTTGTGAGCATGGAGGGGTGCCTCTCTCTCTCTGTCACCTTATTACTTAGGTTAATGATCCTATAAGATTAATACCTGATAGTTTTAATTGTTGCAGGTACAAAAAGTAAATAGGCCAATCATTGTTGTAAATGTTCCTAACGTCCAGGTGAAAAGGTTGAGTTATAATGAATGGTGAAGGGGGACAAAAAAGGACTTCGATAAAGCCGGGTTGATTCTTTTTCTTCTTCTTTTTTTTTTTTCTCCTCTGTGTCCTCTATAGTTCTCAGAAAAGCAGCTTGAAGCTTAAAGGGCTAATAGGAAACCTTTTCTGTATTTTAGTATAGAATGTTCTCAGGCTTCAAGTTTGCAATTTATCCTAACACCTGCTGGGGTAGACGCCTGAGCTCTAAATCTGCCTCTAATTCTATTGCCCATAAAGTGTGGGAACTCTACACATTTGTAATTCCAGTTTTGTTTAAGCGAAAAATTTGTAAAAAAATTCTACAAATTTTACATTATGCTATCTAAAAGAATTCTATTTTCACAGATTACCTGGGAATTCCCAGTGCTTTAGCAATCTGTTAAAACTGTTGGGAAATGCTAAGTGCAACTATTCACCATAAAAATTGCCCAAACTTCTACCATGTTCATCAAATATTTTACTCTTAAACAGTCAGATTGATTTTAAAAGTGAAGTTATCTTATTCAAATACAACTGTATAGCAGATGGGAGTAATATAATTATAATAATTTACCCATTAGGGGTCCTTTATTTAGTAATAAACAAAACTTATTCTCCTGCACCTTGCTATTCCTTTGTACTATTTATAAACAATTTAAAACGATAACAACCTTCTTTGAGAGTAGTATATTGTGTTTGATATTACCAATTGGTCTTTATTTTTAAGACATTATATGGAGATTAAATCCATGTTAATTAATTTCCTCTTTATTTCATGAAGGTAAATGACGTTTTACCGAATTATTAAATTTAATTCCAGGGTAATATAGAAAAGTCACCATTTAGAGTAGGGGGTTTTATGAATGGACCTCTAGTCCATGAAACCCTTGAAGTTGAATGTTAATCGTGGGTTTTGTATGTTTTCTCAGAAGGTCCATACATTTCTTCAGCTTCTCAAAGGAGTCCTGTTCACCACCCCCCACCCCCAAACACATTCAAAATGCAAGAAGCAGAGGCTTAACGTAAAATAGAATGGGTGGGCAAAAATGTGTTCAGCTGGTGAAAAGCTTTAAGGATTTATTTCCGAGAGTGCTGTGATGTAACAGCGGTGAAGCGCCATGAGGAAATGCTTCTTGATTTACAGAACTCACATCATTTAACACAGATCTGCCAAAAGGCCTCAAGAAACCTGGGATGCATACAGGATATAAGTACTATGAATTATAACATTATATATTCAATTCTAGTTTTCCTCCTAAAACAATCTATCTCTAGAAATGCCACAAACGTGTGTATCAGAGCATTATTTCAGTGGCATACTTTACAGATATTAAAAATTGACATACACTATTTTATCATTTCATGGAAATTTTAAACATCTTACAAAAACTTTTTTTCTAATGTTGCAGCCCTTTATGACATTATTTCAAGGGGATCTTCAAACTACAAAAATCTGGATTTGAAGCTTATGTGACAAACTTGTTAGTGGAAACCCCATTGATTTAAGGGACTTGTTTTTGTATGTTTGGACTCTCAGAGCCACCACCATCGTCACCCCCGCCCTGGCCACTATCACCACCACCGCTGTCTGCCAGAAGCTGGTCACGCCCTTTTCACGCATTAGTTCATTTACTTATTACAACAATCCCATGCGGTGGGCACAGCGCTCATCCCATCTTACAGATAAGGAAGCTAAAGCAGAAAGCGGTTCAGTGACTTGCCCAACCTGCTGTCCATGGGCTGAATGATTCAACTTCACTTCATTCCGGTGTTTCTTGGTATCTAGTCACCAGAAAACTTACACATTTGACTCCTTTTCTGGAGCTTCAGAGCCAAAATGATTTCAGCAATTGTCTTTGTATGTTGGGGCATTGTGGGTCCATGGTTATGGTCATTTGTGTGCTTTTACTAATTAATTTATGATCTACAAGCAGTTTATTTACATTTTAATCTTCTTAAATTTCTGAATAAATTTGAGAGCAAGATATTAAACAATATACTAAAATGATGCCTCGTTTAAACAAGGCATATTCCTACCTTAATGTATTTATGCTTCCAGCATTTACATACATGAAGAGCATGGTTAATATTTTTCTAAACCCCATGGTGCTTGCTGCACTGCAGCATCTATTTGACAAAAGCCTTGCAACACAATAATTAAAATATGCAAATCTCTTCATAATGAACTGTGATTTTACAGTCTTTGCTCCTGGAAAATACTTATTGATTTCAAATGTGAAGCATTTTGTTGTTGAATTTTCATTATTAGTTGAATAACGAGAAACATGCACAGAACTTTCTAAACCTCTATTTAAAAATAAAGCAACATTCTGATAAACTTTCACAGTAAATTTCCAAGTATCCGAAGTCTACAGAAGGCTACATAAATAAAAACATTACTTCAAAAACTTCAACTTTCCACACTGATGCAAAATGTTTATACTATGGAAAGCTGTGTGATGGAGGTGGTATATGGGAACTTCGTACTTTCTGCATGATTTTTCTTTAAACCCACAACTGCTCTATTAAGAAAAAATAGTATAAAATAGCTCTAAAACAAATTTAGTTTTGAAAACGAACATGTATATCCATAACACAGAAAACAATAAGACAAGCGTTTAAGTGCCTTTGTGATGTAGTTTCACATAATGAGATTTGTAAAACAAATTGAGATCAACGATTACATATTTCCTTGGAAACTACCTTTTTTCTACCCTAACATGTAAACATGTAAGCCAAACAGGGAGTTCAGTTTCTGAAATCTGGAGCAGTGGGAAGGAGGAGCAAATGTTTAGGATCATGAATGCCTATTAGAGGTCTCAGATGGCCGTGGTGTAACAGGATGGGACTCACTTGCATAGCTGAATGGGACAGGGCTTTGAAATCAACAAGCAGTTGTTGCGTCAGGTGCAGGGGGAAGGGGGAGGAGAGAACAGTTTAGGCAGGTTGCTTGGAAGGCTGTCTGTGGCTTAATTGAGGATGTGCTTCTTTCACCAGTTTGGAGGGCTCTTGGAGATGTTGATTTAAGTTTCTTTTTTCTTTTTTTTTTTTTAATTTGCATATGGGCGGGAGGCACCAGGGACCGAACTCCAGACCTCCAGCGCGGCAGGCCGGAGCTCCGCCCGCTGAGCCACGGCAGCCGCCCAGAGATGTTGATTTAAGATAATGGGACACAGGTGGCAACTGTCACTTTGAAGGCACCCCTCCCCCTGCGCCCGTTATCGGAAGCAGGCAGGTTCGCTGTGCCTTTGGACCAGGAAGGAAGGACATGAGTTCTGAATGCCTATCCCCAGTTGCAGAAGAAGCTTGGAAGAACATTTTAGGACAGTTCTTTTTTTTTTTTCTTTATGCAATTATAACATTTGCTTAAATGAATATATATCTTAACATTATCTATTGGATTGATTAATAATTAACAGTTCTATAAAGGCCTTACATCACGTGAACTTTTTAGGTACAATGTTCTGTTAGGTTAGAGCCTCATAAATTTCCTGGAAGGTAAGTTGGCTGCATATTATGAAGTCCATTTTCCAGATGAGGTAACTGAGGTTTAGAGAGAGAGACCATTTGTTATCAGCCTCATCATAGTTATTAAGTGCAATGTTGACTATAAATCTGTATCACTTGGTTCCATACTCAGTGTTCTTTCTACGATATTAGGCTCCCTCTAGACGAAAAAGCTCTGGTTATTGATATTTTTCCCTGAATGCCACAATATTCAGGCTAAAGTAGCTGTCTTAAAAAAAAAAACAAAAAACAAAAACAACCTCTGGACCCATACATAGTTAATAAGCCCTTACTTAACACAACTGAGAAAGTTTGAATTTTGATACTTTAGGAGGAAGTATTTGGCAATTCCCCTTTTTAAAGGAATGCTTCAGATGTTTGAAAATCTAATTTGAATAATTGGCATGGAAATGTATATAGGACATATAAACTGTAAAAATGGAAAAAAAGAAATTGTTTTAAATATATTACTGAATTAGGGCAAAGAATTGTAGTCTGTTCCCTTAAATATTAGTCTGTCTTTAAGCATATGATAGTGGATAAAAGTAGATATTTTATTTGTGTTTAATTCATTTACTCATTTTGAAGCATCGCATTTGAAGCACTACTCAGTTCTTTATGAAGCAGCAGTTTATGACAACTTAGTCCAGCTTTACTTTTCACTGTCTTCCCTCACAAGATTAACGTGTTTTTCCTCTCTTTTGCTTTATTTATATCGTTAATTTTAATAACAGGCTGTTCACAATCACTGATGTTTGCTGTACAGGCCCCCATAGAAGCAAATTTAACTGGGGCCACAATTGCACAATGAATCACATTATCTGACATCATGTTTTCAACTTCTAAATTATTCAAAAGTGTTTTTGTTGTGAGCGCTGGCATATTCTCATTAGCATGGAGCTGGTCAGCCAGGCTGAATCAATCATGCAGGGAGAATTCGTGTCCTGCCAGGCTTGTCGCCTCCTGTTAACTCACAAGATAAACTTGGCCTGGGACTCTTCTTGGCTGGGAATAGTGGGGGCTGTACTGATAGCAGATGGTGTCCACTGTATTTGTCCTAAAGATTCGGCATCCAAAGTGGAGTAATAGGGTCTGGGGGTGGGAGTGCATCCAAGGACAAAACCTGTTGGAATAAAATGGTGTAACTCACTCTGGCCACTGGAATAATAAAAGAGCCTCAAGTTTTAATGATTTTGAGAGGCTCTTTTTGCCAGCGATCCCCAGAGGTGATGATGATGGGTGCTTCTGCAGGCCATTGTTTGGGATTTGTTTATACCACATTTTAAACATTTTCAATATTTTCTTCTCAGCCCCACTGACTCTACAGACAATGAAATCAAGGCTCTTAGAGGAATGTGTCCAAGTGATACGGCCAGTCAGTGACAGATGGAGCTTCTGATCTAGGCCAATGCTCTGCTACGTTCCATCTCTTGTCATCACGTTTAGAAACTTGGTTTCGTTTGTTTGCATATTTGTTCCTGCAATGGTCCCCAAACCAGGAAACCCAATCACAGATACGCCAACTTTACAGAGCTGCTGTAACAAATTATCACAAATTTGATGGCTAAAAGCAAGAGAACTTTATTCTCTCACAGTTCTGGATGACAACAGTCTGAAATCTAGGTGTTAACAGGCCCAGGCTCCCTTCAGGTCTCTCAGGGAATATTGCTTTGCCTCTCCCGGCTTCTGGTGACGCCAGGTGTTCCTAGGTTTGTGACAGCACAATGCCAGTCTCTGCCTCCATCTTCACATGTCCTTCTTCTCTGTGACTCGTGTCAAATGTCCCTCTCCTTCTCTTATGAAGATACCAGCCACGGGATTTAGGAGCCCCCCCTATCAATCTAGGATCATCACTTGGTTGTATCTGCAAAGACTCTTTTTCCCAAATAAAGTCACACTCACAGGTAGCAGGGGTTAGGAATTGGACATAGTTTTGGGAGGTCGCAACTCAACCTACTAGACCAACCTTAGCCTGTGTCAATTCACTCAGCACTCTACTCTCTTTATTGGAACTCTCTGATCTTCACTTTTTTATTACAACCTGTATATTTATTGATCCTTTCTAGTTTCTGGGAAAAACATTAATTATTTTTCCTAAATCCTCCACTCTGATAAATCAAGCCCCTCTCTAAACTCTATGTGAGATCGTTAAAGTCAGGGATTGTATATTTTATCTTTGTAGCTTCCGTGGCTGTCCCGGGCAGGTGCCCAATAAATGTTTGTTGCATGGATGAATGATTGTATGACCATTAATAGATCTTTTCAAACATTTTTGATCTATTACACTATTCTCTAATGCAGTTACATCAAATAGCATCCTCACTATAGGAAATGACTCTTCCTGGAAAGGACATTTGGTAGGTTATAAAGCATAAGCTAAAAATAATCTTTAACACATTGAAAAATACTGATACCACAGGCCTCCTGTAAGGATATGGGAAAAACTCAGATGCAACTAGACATCTGTAGGTCATCACTGAACACCCAACCCGTCATTCCAGCTCCACCATGGCATTTTGTGTAGCTGCAGATGTGTCTAGTGAAGTATTTCCTTCTCAGAATAATTGAAACTATTTCTAAAAATTAAACACCTTGAGAGAAATAGGTAAACCTCGTGTTTTGTGAGTACTTGGATAGATTGATTTTATGTATTCACTGGGAAATATTTAATTTTAAAAAGTATGAAATGAAAAAGAGCCATATGTTTCAAAAATATCAAAATTGCAGTTGTGTGTTTTGTATGAAGATCTCTTACGGGGTGCTGTGTATTTCACTGAACTTGTGGTTCAGTTAGATAAGATTCCCCTGAATCTACATGAATGTAAACTAAAGTTGGTAAATAATGACTACGTCAAAGAATATTCATTGAGTGGTGTTGCTTCATTCTTAGGCCCCAGGTTTCAAATTAAAATATATTAGATGCCTAAAATCCCAGGTTTGAATACTGTGCAAACTATTTGCTTCGTAAGACTAGAAACTTGATGTCTTTTCTCATGAGCTTGACCATGAGCAGAAGCCCATGGAAGCTTCCACATTCTCTTCTGACAAGATAGCTTAGCACTCAACTAAAACAATGGTTTGTATGAATGAAAGGCATGTCTGTGGTTTTGCATCAGAACAACCAATGTAGTTGTTGTTTTCATCTCTTCCTGTTCACCCTGTTGGTGAGGGAAGGATTCCTGCCCCAGGATTATAAGAATGACCAAATTCAGGACACTTGACACTGGACAGATGAGACTGAAGCAGTTTATTAAGTCATGGATACTCACAGCCCCGGGAGGAGATAACCGTGTGCCAGGCAGGACCTCATGGGGGTTGCATTCAGGAACAGGATGAATGAACAAAGGCTGTGGGGGCCAAGCTTTGTCGTATCAAGAGAGAGAGGTGTCCCCTGGTACCTGTGTAAGGATGTGATAGGTGTGTTATTAAATAATTCCACAGCTCATGAGGGAACTGGAACCTGTGCTCAGGGATGAGCAGAACCTGCCTATGATTCCCTTGCAAAGAAGAAGTATTTGGCTAGGAGCTCCTTATGTGAGGTAGCAGAGTGGGAGGGGAATTTATGTTTGGGCCATTAGAGGCCCTCCCAGTTTCACTGCATGACAACATGTCCCATAATATTGGGCCTTAACTTTAGGCCTTACACCAGAGTTGCTATTTGTGACTCACAGATTTTTCATGTTTCTGGGCACAGAGCTGAATTTATTTCTCATAAACATTGGAGGCGCAGATGTTGATAGATTTTTACTTGTGGTCTATGGACAGAATTTAGAAAGTGGCTTAAAGCTCATGTTTTTCATATTCTAGCATCTCTCTCAGCTTTTAACTTTAATCCTTATAAAATTAGAAAATATAGCAATATTGAACAGCATTATATCTGATAATATATTTTTGAATGTATGGATGATTTATTTTAAACTGAATGTAGTTATTGAGTTCTAATCAGTGAGAATTTCTATAATGAATTTCTTTTGCATTGGTATTTTTGCCAGCTCAGACCTGCCATTTGGTGGCTCATAGAGATCCTTAGAAGCAAGCACTTTCCTACTAAGTCAGAGTGTAATCTGACATGTCCTCATGTGCAATAAAGTTTTATACCTCTTTAATGTAATTTATTAATATCCTTAAATAATATTTCCCATAAAATATAATTTAGATAGGAATCTAACTGAAGGTCATTTTATTTAACAAAAAACATCTCACATCTTGCTGGTGGTTTTATCATGTTTTTACAATTTTAAGAAGAACCTGGCGCCTTCCTAAAGATTGAGCTTTTCTACACTGAAAGCTACTAGACAGACTGTTCATCTACCCTAAGAAATTTTAAATGTGTAAGTATGACATTTTATTTTAAGGATTTGCATGACACCTGTAATTGATTTGTAGACTTCTGACCAGTCATGATTAGTATTTACCACAAAATGCTATTTCCATGATGTAGATTTATTTTTTCTACTCAACTTAGAGTGAGTGAGTGAGAGGAGTGGCTGTTTGAAAAGCCCGCAAAGCATTGTGTTGCCATTCTCAGTGTTGAGTTCTTAGGATACTGTTTATTTTGCTGTTACATTAAAGGATCTTTCAGTTTTTGAAGGGGATTCTGAATTTGTGTGTTCTGATAGGACAGAGGGAGTGCAGTCATTACTTGGAGAATTCTCAGGGTTTGTAGCAGATTATGGTAGATTATGGTCCTACAGGCAAGACATTAAGACTCTTGGGAGGCAAGTGGAATCCGACTGTGGTCACAATGTCGATTGCAGAAAGGTTTAAATCAATTCATTTCATCTTCAGTTACCAACTTAGACATCCCGCACCCATGTGGGTCCTTGCCAAGTACCTTATTCTTACTCATTATATTTAATCACATTTTATGATCTTTCCTACTTAAATATCTTGTTCCCCCTCCTAGACTATGAGCTCTGTGAGGGCAGAGACTGCCACTGTGTGTCACAGCATGGTGCCTGACAAAGTTGAACAGTGAGTAGGGGAAGAAGGGAAGGAAGGTTTAAGGAACAGGGAATGTTCTTAGTAAGCTCAGTAAGCAAATTGCTCCTACATAGTGTCAGGCTTCCAGAGCTGGTGGCTCAGGTGACCCGAAAGGATATATTAAATCTTCAGATGTCTGGAACTACTATATCAGGTCCTAATTCCTTGAGAACAGACTATTAAAACTTCCCCTAGGCCTATTCCCCTAGGATGCCTCTGGCTCTGTGTAACCATGGGGTCCAAAGTCTCTATAGTGACTGGTCTTTAATTAAAGGCCTTGAGTAACTCCACGTCATTGTCATCTTGCAGAGCACAGTTAAGGGAATGGCTGGGGCCTTGGTAGAGGAGTCCCGAATATTAATCAATTGCAAAGAACAGGTTGTTCTACTTTGCACATTTTCAAGGTGTGTGACGATCATTTATGAGTCAGGTATCGCCTCAAGTACTGACTGTTCAAAGATGAATAAACCTGAGCTCTTACCTTGGAAAAGCTCAGGGGAAAACAAGTGCCTAAGCAAAATGACTGTGAAACAGAGTCTTTCGATGTTTCCTATGTTATATCCCACCACTCACTTTATATTTTGGTGAGAGAAAATAAAATCACCTGCCTTGCACAATTTTTATACATCGACTAAGTGAGGCAAGAGATGAGAATGTTGGGCTGTGAATGAGAAGGGAATGATTGTATGGCGCTCTATATTGGCCTTGCTGTGGTGGGAACCTCCAGGATCCCTTCAACTATATCCATCATCCAATTTGACTGAAGTGATATTCCTTGGACAATGTATACTCAGTCTTGGTAATGGGATTTACGTTCATGCATTACGTTCAGTCAATTATTACTTACTTGGTAATAATTGGTAATACTTACTTGGTAAGTAAGTAATAATTGGTAAGCACTGAGTAGGGCACTAGAGATAGTTCCACGAGAAAGACAGTCGTTTCCCTCATGGAGCTGTGGAAAGTGCCTGGCATGTACTGACAGCTGATGGAGGACCCAGTAACAGGATGGAGGGAGAATGTATGCTTATTAACTGTTTAAATCCTTGTATCACACCTATACTGTTTCCATATAGGAGTTTTGGAACAAATAAATACCCTATGTTGTATTCTTTTTAAAGAATCTTGTCTAGTTCAAGTGCAAATGAGTTGATTTCTCCTCCTCTTCCTTCCTCTCCACCCACCCATCCCAGGACCTCCTCACTGTGCACATATTGAAAGGCATACCATGGACAGAGGTCCTCTGAATTGAAGTAGCTTAAATCTGTTTTAGTTTCCTTGACTGCTCAAGCAAATACCATGAAATGGGTCAGGTTTAAACAATGGAAATTTATTAGCTCACAGTTTTGAGGCCAAAAGGAAGTCCAAATCAAGGCATCATCAAAGCGATGCTTTCTCCCCCAAGACTATGGCATTTTGGGGCTGGCTGCCCAGGATCCTTAGATCCTGTGTCACATGGCAAGGCATGTGGTAGCATCTCCTGGCCTCTCCCTTCTCTTTCCTGTTCCATCCACGTCCATTCTCTTGCTTCCTGTGGCTTTCATGTTGAGTTTCATTTCCCTTATAAAGGTCTCCAGTAATCGGATTAAAGCTCATCTTGATAGAGGTGGGCTAAACATTAACTGAAATAATCTCATCAAAAGATCCTAAAAATGGGTTCATACCACAGGAGTGGATTATATTTAAGAGCATGTTTTCCTGGGATATGTGCAACTTCAAGCTGCCAAAACATGAGTTTAAATTCCCCTCTGTGCTGACAATGAAGATTAAAAAAAATTTTTTTTCAGAGAAACCTTTAGACATGCATATTCAGCAGGAACTAGAGTTTCCACTATATAGGGGTGGAGATATGAAATTGAGCTGTAAAAAATTCAGTTCTCCACTTCAACTAAACAACACAATATGTAAAAACTGGTCATCACTGCATGTGTTTAGGAGGACCTAATGTAGACATCCCATTTCAGTAACTACAGCTTTTAGCATTAATAATTATTTTATCTGTCATTTTCATCTTTCCTATCAGGGAATTGTCTCTTCTCCCTATGGAAAAAAAAAATCAGGAAAATATAGGTAGAATTCTTGTTTAATTTCTTCCTTACTTTCATTTTTTTTTCCTATAGAACATAATGGAATTTTAGTTAAATAAATTTTATGGAGTACACCCTCAGTTCAGATTAATTTCATGACACACTTATTTTCTCTTGAACTAAAATTCATAACTAAAAATACAAAGCATTATTTTAATATTGGTTTTTCTGAATTGTGCAAGCTATTGCATATAACATATGCTTTCATGTACATGATTAATAATACACTTTTCAAATAGTTTGTGGCATTTTAAATATTGTATTCTCTAACTCTTTGGCTAATTAAACAACATTGTAGAGTGATATGTTTCTATGTCATAAAAATATAAAATGTTTTATTTTTCCCTTTTGTTCCTCTCCATTTTGAAGGTAAAAACAAACATTTGTATGAGTTTAGAAATTTTTTATATACAAATCCAAGTAAATTGGTTGAAGAAAAGGTACCTTTCATCATATTATGGTGGAAATAAATTGTTATATAGATTCAACCTTTATTGAAATCTCTAGAACTGTGATGGAGTTTGATCTACTCAGCCAGAGTGGTTCAATTCAGTCTAAATATGTATTTAGAAATTTCATTTATCTATGTCTATCTATCTACTAGTTAAAACATAGTCTCTGCTCTCAAGAGTATGTACTAGACTATTGGAACAGGTGAAGGCAAAGGGAAAACAAACAAATATGAGTAAGCACCATAACAGGGGTTAAAAAATTACTGTGACAACATTGCTAACCATTACATGCTAAATTACAGAAGGCTAGGTTCGGATGGTTGCCAGACGTACGATGGAGAGGAAGTGAATTTTAAGCAAAGTAAATAGCATGTACAGAGCAAGATTTGCTATAAAGAGCCCAGGTAGGCAGAAGTGACATATGACATGTAACTAAAAACACTGAGTAAATTAAGTGGAATAGTAGAGGCAGGTCAGGGAAAGGTCATTTAGACCAAGTTAAAGAATTAAACTCTATCCAGTACAGAATGGGGAGCATGTGGAGGCTTTTAAGAAGGAGGATGGCATTATCAGATTTTTAGCAAGATAATTTTCAGAATGATGTGTGGAGGAGGGGAAAGGCTGGGGAGATCATCCTGGAGACACCTGAAATTGCAGAGGTGAAAGATGCCAAGAGAGATGCTAAGGCATTATGTGTGGTGATGAGGATGGTGCGTTTGAACAGTCCAGTGAATTCATTTTGAAGTTTGGTCTAGAGATTCTAAGAATTTTAGCTTAAAAATAGTTGATTCTTGCCAGGATGATTTATGTTTCATTTGTTTTATAAGCTCGTGATAATTTCTGAGTCAAATTTTGGAGTAGTTTGAATCACAGCTTGGTTTAGTTTTGTCTGGTTCCAGATTAAATTTTTGGCACAGCCTGGAAATAGCATCTCCTGCAAGGAAATGTATATGATATATAATAGCTCCTGAGAGTCATATTTGTCAACAGGAACCTGAACTTCATTGGTGTATTTTGAGTTTAGCAAAGAATATACTAGGAATAACAATACAAATTTGTTAATCTTTTATGAATGGATATCCTACCTGTTGTTTATATCTATGTTTGTGTGTGAAATGCATGCAATAAAAGTAGTTGGCATGATATAATAATTGCCTTTGCCTATTCGTAACTAAAAAAAAGAACCGTAACTCATAGGGAAACTGCAATGCAAGAGAAATATGCATTACATATTTCATACATTTCCAAAGTAAACTAGCAAAACTCCCTCTCTCTTTCTGGTTCTTGCTTTGATCTTTTTTATTTTTCTGGTAGTATTTCTTCAGCCCATGACAGCAAGAGTGCTGTACTAAGTTCATTTAAAATCTTCAGTTATTTAAAGCTAGAATAAAAAGCGGGAAAGCAGAGTTGCAGTAGAGGAAGAGTTCGGAGGGTTACCCCTAAAATTTCACATAACCTTAAAAACAGTCTTAGCTGAGGGACTGCCACAGTTCATTTCATCTCTGATGAAGATACAGGGCCACCTCCAGGAGAAATGACGAGCTGTTATAGGAGAATTGGACTGTCAAATTTGAATTTATCATTCACTCTTAGGATCGTAAGAAAAGGCAACCTAAAAACCCAACTAGCTGCTGTTATCCATTCTACTTCTGCCCAAATTTCCTGGTTTAAGGAATTAAGCTGATATCTGAATGGAGGCCAAGAGTAACAGTTTTGACTGAATTATTTCTCTAGTTCCTCCCCCTATTAATCAATCAATCTTTGCTCCCCGTCTATGTGAAATTCCTGATAAATTGTTGGGTCACTCATGATTACTTCCTTCTATAATTTTCTCTGCTAGTATCCATTACTTTTCCTTTTGTGTTGTTTTCACTTGTTCAGTGATGATGTTTTCTACTGGAGTGTAAGAAGCTTTATTCATTTCATCCGAGGGGCATAGTCAGAGCAGAACAAGTGCCTGGCCCCAAGCTGATGGCCATTAAATGTGGCGCCAAAGAATGGAAGAGAAGGGAGGGAGGGAGGGAAGGAAAAGGGAAGCCAATTTTAAAAAGTAGAGAAGAGAGTAGTAAAAGCTTATAAATTCAATTACTGTTACAATTACACTTGTAGTGATATTGTTCTTACAGTGAGAATACCATTATAATGACACATTTGAAGAATGGTGCCTGGCACAATAAATACTTGTTTTTGTTGAATGTTCTCAAATTTGTTCTTCATCTGTTCAAGAAGCCATAGCCAAAAAATCTTTCTTATTTTTTTTCATTTGTGTTATATGGGTGGAATTAGCGATCAAGAAATAGGAGAGTTATGGGGCATAACTTAGAAAGAACTTGGCTCAACCCTTGATGTGTCCCTTGCCTCGCTTTGCAGCCATATATTGCCTAGGATTTGCACACATGTTATCCTGAATGGGACTCTTGAGAGGGAAAGATGAGTTTTATAAAACGTACTTCTGGTTCAATTTCAAGGATTATTTAAACCTACTTAAGATGTTATATGAATTCCTATAGGGTTCTTTCCCCTTACAAACTTTTGTCTAGCAAAACTAAATTCTCATTTTCCTCCTACTTTGTAAAATTCAGAAGAGCATATTTATTTTTAAAATTCCCAATGAAGCCCTTATTGTGCATCTCTGTTTTACAAAAAATTGATAAAACTTAATTTCTTAATTTCAGATGCACATCATTTACATACTTGTCTACTATCTTTAAATATTTTCTTCTTACAGATTTCCCATTCACTAAACTGGAATGAAAGAAAACTATAATAGATCTATCAAATTCAGTAGAAATGTCTAATATCACTTAGCAATAAAAAAATCAATTTATACTTCTGGAAGAGGCCATTTTTCAGAAGCTATAATTTGTGTATTTGATTTATATTTAGTGAATATTTTATTTCATGCTAAAATAGATAAACAACAGCAAAGTTGCAACATTTAAACCTTAATAAGACTTGTGTTCTCAGTGGGCCAGAAAATATTTTCATTGTAAATACGTTTCACTGTTACTATGACTTGACATAGATCAATGGAGTGTAAAGCCCATTTCACAAATATTTTGATGTTTAGAGATATTGACATTTGTTCCAACTCCACATGCAGAGCCCAAATAAACAGCAGTCACACAGCACCCCTAGAAGATGGTTTAATTTTTTTTGTTTGTGAGCCAAAAGTAATAGGGAGATCAGAATTGTGCATGCCAGTTTTTTTGGGAAGCTTGTTCAGTTGAGTTCCTAGCCAAAATGAAAGCAGGAAAATGACACTTACTTGGTTGAGGACATAAAGGAGGGAGAAGTGATGGAATGGTGGTTAGATTGGCAGAAAGGAGCTAATGAGTCCCAGCTGTACTTAAAAAGAATGCTTTTAGGTTTTTAAGTGCAAGAAGTGATGGAAGGAAGGAGATTGGGACAATTGATCTAACAGACATGCCAAATAAAACACATTTGTTGTTCGGTAGGGAATCTGGTATATGCTACTGAATACCGTTAGCTCATCTTATAAGTTGTAACTAAAATTACACACCCATACATGTACTCGTAGACAACTCACGTTGAATTGGCCTGTGCTGATTTTGAAGTTCAGGCTCTATATATTCACAGCACTTATTAAATAGAAAATCTGGATTATTTTCATCCATTGTGCATGTTTTTTTTTAAATAAAAATGGAAATTTAAACTAAAAAATGTCATCTTTTAAAAGTAAGCATTCAAGAAATCTTTTTTTTTTACATGGAGATTTCAGGTGCTTTCAGTTGCTGAAAATACTTCAGGTGCAGAAACATTTTTATTGAACTCTTGTTTATATAAATCCCTTTTCTGAATATATATCCTATATTAACACCATGTTTATTTTACATTTAAGTTATTTTTGAAAGTTCTTAATATAGAGGAAACTCTCACTTAAAAATAGTTGATTCCAGCCTGGATTAGCAAATGATTCAACATGAAGTGTATGGGAGATGGGAATTAACTGTAGATGGCCTGGAAGCCTCAATGTGTGTTTCTACATCTCTCCTCTGTTGAAATGTTGATAGGAACATGTATGAATTAGTAAGGAGCAGCAGGTGTGTTCTGGTTGCACTGAGATATTTTAAGAAATGACATGCTATGATTGATATTTTATTTTTAATAATGTACAGAATGCCCAAAATTCCTTCTAATGATCTTTAAAATCCATATGTATGCCCTCATATTTCTTCATGCTCTTTCGGTTTTCTTGTTTCACATTGATGGTTGGAAGTCACTAGAGATGACCCTGATAACTAACTTTAAGCCTTAACTGTGGTTAGATAGAATTGAGGAGTGTTTTTTTCCTTATTCAGTGTAATGCATAGGAAATTTGTGTCATGCTGCATATTCTGCTTGAAAGTTATAAAACTTTACTTAAAAAATAAAAGCATAGTTTTATAATAATTGGTGCCCTTTCCTATATTAACTATTGACATTAAAACCTAACCTTGGGTTAATGATGTACTTAAATTATTACTTTTAATGTCAGAGAATATACAGGCTAGTTTCTGTGGGCAGATGATGTTACATGACTGTCATACGTTGTTTTCCCATTCGGAGGTAAAATGTTTGTTGTGGACATTTGAAGGATTCCTGCTTTGCTGAGTTCAGGTATAGAGCCTATAGTGACAAAATGAATACTGCTAGAGCTAAATGGTGCTGAGATCATAGTATTCTGAGCCAGGCTTAGTAATAAATTATTGAAAAGCAAGAAGATGCCGGCATATCAAACTAGACCTAATTGTGATTATTCAGAGAGAGACTGGGCTGAAAGTCTCATATTGCTAATTAGTATCACAAACCAAATTGTTGTGGAAATACTTAAAATATTATGAGAACACAAAGTATCTTCATGCAGCATAGAAGACCCATTTAGAAAACTTGCTCTGCATAATTTTATCCATTTATTGAAACATGTTCCCTAAAGACCTGTTGCACAGATGAATGAGATGAATACTCCCTGTTAAGTAAATGATTAAATGGATATTGTTAATCTAGTTTGAATTATGAATCTGAACTTGTATGGCACTAGCCAGGACAGGCTCACTGTTGTAACAGTCTCCCCAAATCCAGTCTCTGCATATAAAAAAAGTGTTTAAGACACAGTCCAAAAAGTGTTTAAGTGGGGCATGGAGTGAGTGGCAGGGAAGTGGTGTTTTCTGCTCAGTGCATTCATTTGGGAGTCCAAGATCCTTTCATCATATCTCTACGCCATTTCAGGACCTTGTCTTCCTCTATAATCAACAGTGTACAGGAGCAGAGAAGAAAACAGGAGGATTTGTATAGAGGCGCATACACAAGCCAAGCCTAAAAAGGATTCATATTCCTTCTACCCACATTCTATTGTGTGCCCAAGAGAAAAGGAAGACAGGATTTGGTGAATACATAGCATTCTCTTCCACAAGCATTTCTTAAGAAAACATCTTGTAATTCATCATTTTCACTAATTATAACTGAGCAATACCACTTGTGAATCCGTATTACTCAGGTTTTACTACTTAGATTAAGTAATTACTGAGCTGAAGTGTTGAAGCAATTTGCAATTCTGTGATCATCAACATTGACCATTTTTGCATTGGCTCTAAGCTGAAGGGTCAGGAAATCTGTATGACTTATTTATTTTACTTTTGTAATTAGAAATGACTCCTCCGTGTATTGCAGCAGATCAGAACCAGAAATCAGCAGGATTTGATGAACAGAGACACAGGTGGCTTCTCATAATGAACCCGATATGAGGAATTTGGAGCAGTTCAAGAGCTGAGCTGGCTTCCAGGTGTTCTTGTTCCCAAAGTCAGACTTCAGTTACCTGCCAAAGAAGTAAAGCCTCATTCATCGGAAAACACCTTTAGCCACTTATACTGCTTCGGCTTCCAAAGGCTGCTGTGCAGTAGGATTTCCTGCTGAGGGGAAGTGGTTGATCTTCTGCAATTAGTCTACTTCAATTTCCCTGCTGCTTCTCCTCTGTATGTTACTAGCCCACCTCTCTTATGTCCTTAGTACCTTCACATCTCATTTTGCATATTCTCTTGTCATATAAAACAAAATACTCTGGTAAATCGATTGTTACATGGGTTCATCAAAAGCCAGTATCTGGTGGAAAGAATTTTAGGCTGATAAACTGGCAACTTAATGTCTGCCCACTGACTTTAAAACGTTGTACAAAACTCAAGACTTTGCTGAACTTGATCAAATTGATTGGCGAATAATTCAAGCTAGATATTTGGGTCACATTTTATTTACTAGGTAGTGTGGCTTTTGTCTTAGCCCAGGATGTCCAGAAAACAGAGCCTGAGTCAGAAGCTTACGTGCTAGCGCTTTATTTGAGGAGTGCAGACCCAAGGAAGCAGACGTGAGGGTTGTAAAGGGGTACGAGGCAGGGAAGGTAAAAGGTAGGTCTGCAAACACAAGAGGGCATATTTCCACCTGTCACCATTGTGTCTCAAAGGAAGGACGTTATCAGAAAGGACCTATGGACTATTGTGTCAGAATAGTCTGTCGGGGAAAGAAGAGAACAGTTTATCCACTGGTTTGCCCTGTTAACATTAAATTTCCATTAGTGAAAATTCCCATCGATAGGTATTGGCTCCTGTGCCCTTTCAGGTTGTGCCTCTTGGCATCTCCAGGCAGCTGCCAGGAAAGTTAGTTGCCCTTGTGTCCAGTGCAGCCATTCCCTCCTCGTTGGACAGTGCCATGCAGGGCTCCTGCAGCTGTGGTGGGTGCACCAGCTGTAGCAGCCGCTTGGCTCCATGACTGGAGGAACCTCTGTTGCTGGGGTCACTCTGGCCAGAAGGCAAGGTGAGCGTGCAGATCTGGGGCTCATAGACTTAGTCCAGCAAACTGTTATTCTTTCTACCAAACTTTCAAGTCATACGTATTCTGATTTCTATAGCTTCCGTACAGTCCAACTCATTTTAATGTGGTCTCCTTGAGTCTAGACATTCTTCATTGCAAACCATACCCTTGGTGCATTTAACTTACACTGCAGAAAGAGAAACCAACAAACTTCAGGTACAGAAATAACTATGATAATTTTAGGGAACAATGCATGGTGTGAAGAAACCAAAACAGACTGATATATATAATTAGAGGTGTCTTGAGAATACAAACAACTTGGTACTTAGATCCTTTGACCAACTCTTTTCCATTCTCTGCATTACCCTGCTAATCTCAACAAATTAATTCTTATTATTCAATATGGTCTCCCTCTTCCAGCAACTTAAAACTATTTGCAATTCCCTCAATTTGACTTGCTAATTTCTTTTTGTGCGTTTACCATTTTTTGACCCAAAAATACCCTAAACCTATTCTTAGTTAATCTTTCTTCTTCAAAATGCAATTCTTAATTCATCTACTATATGAAGCCTGATACACTTAAATGTTCATATTCCTGTATTTACATCAACTGTACTATATTACAATAATTTGAACTGAATTCTATCTTTTTATCATCACCATCGACTTTTTTCTTCTTTTTTTGTGAACAATAACATATATAGAAAAAAGCTATAAATTTCAAAGCACAGCACCACACAATTAGTTGTAGAACATATTTCAGACTTTGACATGGGTTACAATTTCACAATTTTAGGTTTTTACTTCTAGTTGCTCTAAAATACTGGAGACTAAAAGAGATATCAGTTTAATAATTTAGCATTCATATTCATTTGTTAAGTCCTATCTTCTATGTATAATTCCATCATCATCTTTGATCTTTCCATACCTCTATTTGGGGTTGTTTGGGCTATGGCAATTCTAAATTTTTGCTATTGGAAGGGTCTGTCACTAATATGGGGTAGGGAGATGGAACTATCTGATGTTTTGGAGAGGCTGAGCTAGGTTTCAGGATTTATCTGGACCGGGGACCCATCTGGAGGTTGTAGGTTTCTGGCAAGTTACTGTAGTGTGTGGAAACCTTGTGGAATCTTGTATATTGCCCGAGGTGTTCTTTAGGATTGGCTGGAATGGTCCTGGTTGGGGGTTGGCAGGTTATGACAGGTAGCAAGGTCAACCTGAATATTGCATAAGAGCAACCTCCAGAGTAGCCTCTTGACTATATTTAAACCTCTCTGCCACTGAAGCTTTATTAATTACACTTCTTTTCCTCCTCTTGGTCAGGATGTAATTGTTGATCCCATGGTACCAGGTCTGGATTCATCCCTGGGAATCATCTCCCATGTCACCAGGGAGACTTTCACCCCTGGATGTCATGTCCCATGTAGTGGGGATGGCAATGATTTCACTTAGAGAGACTGAAGGTAGGACAGCAAACACAAGAGGGCATATTGCCACCTGCCGCTGCTCTGTCTCACTGAGTCACGTCTGAGCAACAACAGACGTCCTCCAGAAGTAACTCTCAGCCATGCCTATAGGCAGTCTAAACTTCTCTGCTATCTGCATAAGCTTCACAAGAGTCAGCCTCATGATCGAGGGCAAGGCCTATTTATTTGGGTATCCCTAAGGTTTGACACAGTATCAGGGGATTCCCTGATGGTAAGGTTTAATAGTTCCATGTTCTTTCTCTCTTCCCTCAGGGGACTTTGCCAATACTTTTTGATTATCTGCTTAATATACTCTAGGATGTTTCAAGGCATACAATAATCTATACAGGATTGAAGGACCTCTTCCTTATTCTGTTCTTCCTGTGTTTCAGTTGTTCAAATGAGCTATACAGATAGGTTGAATTAGATTACGCACTACAGAAAATTTCAGTTCCAGATCAAATAAACCTTTCTTCTATTGGTCTCAAAGAGTATGTATGGTTCTAAAATATATATATTGTCTTCCTTACCCGTGTGCTCTGAATTACTTTAACCCCAAAGTGTTCGGCTTCATTCTTTTCTCTAAATATCAGGTTATATATATAAAACAGCCTCTCAAAATCCAAAATAATAATCACCATTCCAGACTTAATGTGTCTGCTCTAAAAGCTAATAATCTAGGCCCCTGTTTTCTTATAAGCATTTTCTAAAGGTGACCATACCATTGGTTGTTTTTTTGTTCCTGGCTTATTTTGTCTCAGCAAATGTCCCACATGTTCATTCACATCATTGCATGCCTCATGACATTGTTCCTTTTTTTGTAGAAGCACAACCTTCGTTCATAAGTATACACCAATGTTTGCCAGTCTATTTCTCCATCAGTGCATCTTTCAGCCACCTGCATTCATCAGACATCATGTAGAGGGCCCAAAGTCCACAGTCCATTAACATTCTCAATTTTAGATAATTTCATTGTTCTCACGAGGCAGAAAACCAATTAACACACCCTCACCAAATAGAAAAGCTAAACCTCCTCTTAACTCTTGTCTCTCCCCCCATTATTTACCTCTGCTGTTGCTGATGGTTTTCTTTTGAACAAAGCTCATAGCATGCAATAACAGTCCCCCCCGCCATACCCTGGATTTAAACACTCTTTATACAAGAATCATACCTTTGAAGTAATTCTTACAAGAACTCATTCATCTTTCTAGTGTGAGTCAGTGGGACATGTAGGTCTATATAACCCCTTTCAATCTTGTTCATCTTCAATATGGTACTATTACTTCTAGACCCACTAGAGAATCACCTTTGCTTCTATATATTCCCTTACATTAGAGTTCAACCTTATTAGCTAACAGTTCACCCATCTCTAGCTTCTATGTGTCTCTAAGTCCCCTATATTCTGTATTATAAACCTCTGATTATACCTTTATGCTGGTCATAAAAGTAGAATCATACAGTATCTGTCCTTTTGTGTTTAGTTAATTTCACTTAGCATTATGTCCTCAAGGCTCATCCATCTTGTCATGTGCTTCAGGACATCATTTTTTCTTACTGCTGCATAATATTCCATCATATGTATATACCACATTTTGTTGACCCACTCATCTGTTGATGGCATTTGTTTTGTTTCCATCATTTGGTGATTGTGAATAATGCTGCTGTGAACATTGGTGGGCAAATGTCTGCTTGTGTTGTTGCTTTCATCTCTTCTGGGTTTATACCAAGTAGTGCTATTGCTAGGTCATAGGGAAAATCTATGTTTAGTTTCCAAAGGAACCACCAGTCTTCCATAGTGGCTGTACCATTATACACTCCCACCAGCAGTGCATAAGTGTCCCAGTTTCTCCACATCCTCTCCAACATTTATAGTTTCTTGTTTGCTTAATAGCAGCCATTCTTTTTATTTACTTATTTATTAAACATACCAACATACAAACATGAACATTCTTATCATATGATCATTCCATTCTTGATATATAATCAGTAACTCACAGTATCATCACATACTTGTAAATTCATCATCATGATCATTTCTTAGAACATTTGCATCAATTCAGAAAAAGAAAAAGAAAAAAGAAAAACATTCATACATACTGTGCTGGTTTTACCCTGGAAAAGCCATGTTTTAATCCTAATCCCATTTTGTAAAGGCAACCGTTTCTAATCCCTATTTTTTCCCTGTTTGAAACTGTAATTAGATCATCTCCTTGGAGATGAGATTTAGGGAGTCACATCTTGATGTGCTTGATGTGATCTTGATGTGATCTTGAGTGATCAAGAGTGGTTGTTAAAATGGATTATGTGGAGATGTGTCTCCACCCATTTGGGTGGGTCTTGATTAGTTTGCTGGAATCCTATAAAAGAGGAAACATTTTAGAGAAAGGGAGATTCTGAGAGAGTAGAACAATGCAGCCACGAGAAGCAGAGTCCACCAGCCAATGACCTTTGGAGCA